>VOPJ01007221.1:0-87177 GCA_014673585.1 Semibalanus balanoides
CCACCTCCGGGCCCATTCGATCGCCCCTGCCTCCTGTCGCCGTCGACTCCATCCCGTGTGGCCGGCTGGTGATGCGGAGTACACCTCCCTCCCCTCCTCCTCCCAGTTCCGGGCCCATTCGATCGCCGCCGACTCTTCCTGCCGGTGGCAGATTGTGGTCAGTGCTTTAGAGATTATATCTGTTGCTCCTTCCTGCCTGGTCTGCCAGGCGCCAAACATCCGGACAGCCCGGCTGCAGCTGACTGCAGCCTTATCTGCAATGCTGACTTAGGGCTCTCTGCCATGTCCGACAGAACTGAGAACCTTCTTATAAGGCAATGCCTGCTATATACTTTATTTGTCATCTGACATGTGAACAACACCAGGGCCTCCTCTAACATGTCTAACTGGGGGCCGTAGTCCCCCAGTGAAGCCCCCCCCCCGAGTCGAGCTGAAAATCGGGTCACTGGGGGGGGGAGGTAATTGTCATTGTGTCTGTATAAAAACGACATACTCGAATCGGCAAAGGACAAACACATAAGACACCAAAAAAGAGGTGCATCAACCTCTATGTGCCAGCAGTGGTCAGCTGAGCAGTCAGCTGACCGCCGCGCCGTGCAGCTTTGTGTCGCGTTTCGCTATGTGTTCGTCTCTCTTTGAGCCCGAGGGCACGGGCCGAGTTAATGTCGAGGGAGACGGCCGGGCAGGGACGTAGCCAAGGGGGGAGGGACCATGCCCCCCCCCCCTGAGCGAAATAAATTATCACTAGAGAGGATATGGACGATTCTCTGAAAACCGAACCCTAACCCCCCACCCCCCCCGCGGTTAGCAGCATAATGGCTGAGGAGCAAATATGATTTCACACTAGATAGATAGAAATGGAGATCTTTGAAAATAAACCCGCCCGATGACCCTACACCCCCCCCCCCTCCCCGGTCAGCGCATATGGCTGAGGAGCAAAACAATATTTTTTTCGACGTGGCCCCCCCCCTGCACGACCTGAGCAAAGTCCTGGCTACGTGCCTGCGGCCGGGAACGGTAGGTCAGATCTCAGCAGAACTCTGAACAGGTGCAGGTGCAAATGGTAATGTCTCCTCCCCAGAGTCAGTGTTGGTAAATGTGCAGGTTCAGCGTCTCCTCCACTCCTTGCCTCGTACGTAATGCCTGTGTAGTGTTTTGAACTGACGATCCCTGTTTGTCGTGCATAAATCGTGTTTGGTGGTGGTCAGCTACAAATATAACCTAACTGGGACATATTAGCTGTTGTTTACCTCTGGGGATCGTAACATTACTATATTGTTGTGTCTGCAGTTCATCGCTCTGAATTGACCTGTACTGAACATTCATGAGGCTGGCACGTCATTGTATCAGCCAGCTCTGCAGTTTTACCTTTATTTAGTCACAAAAGACATCTTTTCAGTCGCAGACAATGTAGATAGATAAATGCATATTATATATATTATATATAATATANGGTTGCAACACGTACTCCACTTTGCAGTTCGATTGGTGTCTGGCCTTCGCCGCTACGACCATATAACTCCCGCTCTGCGGACGCTTGGCTGGCCTAGCATAAGGAGTGTGATTGCGCGTCAAGATGCGCTGAACGTGTACCGCGGTCTGCATGTGACAGATGCCCCTAAAACGCATGTAACGTGACAGTTAGCCCACATTCAGCCTACATTCAGCCCAGCCTAGATTCGGGGTGCAGGACGCGCGCCACCGCCGCGGGCACATCTGTCCTCGAGCTGCCCAGTTTTCGGCTGGCGGCCGCGCGGGGCTCTTTCCGTACTAGAGCCGCGGCGTCTGACGGGACTGCCCGCGAATGTAACGGGCTCTGTTTCGCGATCGCAGCTATTGCAGCGCCTTCATAGCTTGAACATGTTTAGTCACGAAGTGACAAATTTTGTACTTCATTTACAGGTGTTTTTGTCGTTATAGCTGTCATGTGTTTCATTAGTGTCTGTTGTTCATATGTTCATGTTCGTGATTCATGTTTTGACTGGCCGTAATAGCCACATGTGAAACGCCCTAATACATACAATTACATATATCAGTCACTCAGTTTAAAAATACAGATATCACTTAAAAAATTGTATGGTGATTGAATATGTGTTAGTTATTTTACATATATTTTTGTTTTGTTTTAATATCTTAAAAAGTTTTGATTTTTTGTCATTTTTTCAAAAAAAAGTTGAGTCAAAAATCACTTTTTCAAAAAATCTGAGATTGCCATATTGTAGCCCGTGACATTTGCTATCTTCTAACGTATTCGGAGTCCGTTTTGTCTACTACGTGGCATTTGTACGGTCTCCTAAAATTTAGCTGATTTTGGAGTCAAAATCGAGCGTAGTGACGTCACTAACTTAGCTTTATCTAAAAAAATACGAAAAAAATGCAAAAGGCGTGAAAAAGATATCCGGTCAGGTAATATAAGTTTGGCGTTGACAGCTGCGTTATTTCGTGGGATATTTTAGATATTCCTCAGGGGGAGGGGGCTAAAAAAAGCCCCTCCCCCCTCAGTGACTCGCGGGTTAAGGAGAATGACAGGCGACTTCTCAATTCTGTTACTGGTGTACAATTGGTACAATGTTTTTGCCACCATTAAGCTTCAGCTTGTTGCTGGCAAACCAACCCTCTACTTTGGAAAGTTTATTATTTGCTAGTTTGAATAATTCAGTAAAAAGGGAATGTTTATGATGAAACGGCAAGAAGTGATGCCCTCTATATGCAGTGTGTTTAAAAAGGCTTTGCTCATTGGTCAAATGCGATTGCAAAAAGGTGTATTAATGCGTAAAGAAGCGAAATTATATGACATTTTTCATAATCATGGCACGTCTTTTGGAGTCTGCTCTCCCACAATCAACTTTTGACCGTTCTGGATCCGCTTTTGTAGCATTTGCTGTCTTTGGAAGCTATAAGCATTGTTGTACAGTATCAACTAGGCGTTATGCTGACAGAGTCATCTATGGACTGGTTTTGAAAACTATTAGCATTGCGGTACAGTATGCTTCAGGCGTTTGCTGGCAGAGCCATCTATGGGCTGGTTTGATAAACTATGAAAACTGCGGTACAGTATGCTCCAGGCGTTATGCTAACAGAGCCATCTATCGCCTGGTTTGAGAAACTATGAGAATTGCGGTACAGTATGCTTCAGGCGTTTTGCAGCAGAGCCATCTATGGGACTGGTTTGGGAAACTGTAAGAATATGCGTGCAGTATGATCCAGCGTTCTGCTGACAGAGCCACAATGGTCCTGTTTAGAAAACTGTGAGCATAGCGGTAAAGGGGGAGTTTTATTTGGCTTTTTCCCAGGCATAGATAAATATGGAATAGATAGGGACAGCTGAGGTCCCGAGAGTTACGTAACAGCGGCCGCCATTCTTCAGAACAGTCCTCGAAACTTGCTGTCGTGCCGCTGTGACAGTGGTTGGAGTGGGTGTCTGAGGCGCGCGCGGGCAGTGGGGATTCAGAAGAAGGGGTGAGGGCAGGGGGACAACCCCCCTAGGCCTCGAACTTGAGGGTACCCTGGCCGCCTGAGGGGGCACCCTGGCCGCCTGAGGGAGCACCCTGGCCGCCTGAGGGGGCCCTCTGGCCACCTGAGAGGTAACTCTGGCCGTCTGAGGGGACACTCTGACCGTTTGATGGTGCACTCTGGCCGACTGAGGGGCACTCTGGAACCGGAAAAGGGGGCCCCTTGGCCGTTTGAAGGGCACCATGACCGCCTGATGGGGCACTATTGCCACCTGGTGGGGAAGGGGCATTCTTTTGACACCCGGGGGAGCTCTTGCCAAACCAGGGGCAGGGCGCTCTTGCAAATCCGGGGGCACTCTGGCCAACCGCGGGGAACTCTTGCAACCGGGAGGTGGGACACTCTTGCCACCCTCTTCCACCAGGTGGGGTCACTCTTGTCACCGGGGAACTCTTTTCACCCGGAGGGAGGCACTCTTGCCACCTAAGAGGAGGGGGGTACTCTTGTTCATTTTTTTTTGGGGGGGTGTGCACTTCTTTCCACATGAGGGGCATTCTTATCCCACCTGGGGGAAGGGTACACTTTGTTCACCCGATGGGAACTCTTGCCACTCGGGGAGCACTCTTGTCACGGTGGGAGCACTCTGTACCTGGGGAACTCTCTTGGCACCAGTTGTGTGCATTTTGCCACAGGAGGGGGGGGGGCACTTCTCTCCTCCTACCTGGGATGGGTAACTCACTTGGCCATCTGGGAGGGGGGATAACTCTTGCCATTTGCGGGAAGCGGGTACTCTTGCCACCAGGGGGTTTACTCTTGCCACCTGGGGGTCACTCTGATACCTGGTGGCGAAGGGCCACTATTGCCACCTGAGCGGGGGCGAGTACTCTTGCCATTGGGGGGCACTCTTCCCACCTGGGGGTGGGCCGTTTTCCATCCTAGGGGCGGGGGTACTCTTGGCACCCTGCGGGGAGAGGGGGCAATCTTGCAGCCCAAGGGGAACTCTTGCCACCCGGGGGACACTCTTGTCACCTGGGGGAACTCTTGCTAACCGGGGGGCACTCTTGCCAACCGGGGGCACTCTTGCTGCCCGGGGGCACTCTTGTCATCCGGGGTGGGGGGGGTCTCTTTCAATCAAGGGCGCTCTTTTGCCACGGGGGGCACTCTTGCAACCAAGCCACTTTGTAGCTGCGTCCGCCAACCGCCATATCAAAACTGCCAGACGATGAGGACCAGACTGTATTCAGCGGCCACACCATGGGTGTGGATGCGTCTGTACGTGCGGTTTCTGTCAAAAACAAACAATTCGATTCAGCTAAAGACGTCACCCAAGTGTCGAAACATACAGGGATGAAAACAAAAAACAATATTACCGAACCCAAGTATACACGAAACCATCTAAACATCTACAAGATGACAGCTAAACAGATCAGTAACGTTTTACAACGAACAGCCATCACCTACCATCAGATTGGCGTTCTTGCGCGAATGGGGACGCCAGCCCAAGTCAACGCAACCTCCAAGATAGGCAACGGCCACACCACAAACACCTTTCTGCGCCTCCCAAGCACAGCGGCAACGCCAGCGCGCCACAGACAAGTTTTCAGCGCGTCTCTTCCCAATACACAGCGCAACTTGTGCATAAAAATGACACGATCACGATGATGACGCATCGTTATTGCAACATGGCGCAGAACCAATTGCGAATGAACAATAGTTAAAGATGTATATTCGACTAGTGTTAGGATACATAAATGGCAAACCAAGGAGACACGAACAAGAATAATACCAAACATTTTGCCTTATTTACGGCCATTAACAACTTCCGAAAATTGATAATATTACTTACGCAGCGCGCGCGCAGACCAAGTTCAATGAGTTCAAACGGAAACGTCCCAATACACTTCGTCACTATTCGAATGATGCAAAGTCCTTCCGGTCATTTCTAATGGAAACCGATCAAAGCTCGAAATCTGGGCAATTTACCAAAACACTGCCCTAAAAGCGATAAATGTTACCCAGCCCAACATACACTTCGTTACCAACAACCTCGTAAATTTACCGCTTTTACGATACATCTTCAAAACATGCTCCACCACTACTTCGAAACAACACATCGAAAACAAAATGGCGCCGTAACCGATAAATAACAAAATCCTCAGCTCTCCAATAACGCTCCGAGATTAATGAGAACGGGCACATTTTAAGTTGGGCACGAATCCAAAAGGCCATTTATAATAACAACATCATATGCTACATTTTCTAAATCCCCAAAATAAATGCGGTTCCGCCGCAAGGTGCTGCCACCTATTGGCTTACAACAGCAACACTCTCCCCCATCCGCACAGCGCAGATGTCGCCTCGAGCGGCGCACTGAGAAGCGCTCTTACACTCCCCCTTTCAGCCAACAGCTGAAACCTCGAATAAGCGCTGTCGGAACCACACACGGATTCGCAGTGGGGGGAACAAAAAAAAGTATTTACTCGGATCCCGTTACGAAAAAGCTTACTGTCCTCATAACAAAAACTTCCTATTTCAATCACTGCCCTAGGGACAGACCTTACTCTCCCCCCAAAAGCGTACAGTGGCACACAGCCCACTTAGCTCACACTTACCAGTCTAAATCAGTATCAGAGTGGACCAATACCATCTTATGTATAGGCCTTAAGTACGTTGAAGTGCTGTTTTTTACCAAAGCTCTCCTCACTAGCTGATCCCCACTGGGAAAGACCCGAGCTATCCTTCCCATAGGCCAGCTCCCTCTCGGAAGACTCTTATCTACAACTAAAACGATATCTCCTGTTTGAATGTTTCTACTTTCCTGTCGCCACTTCTGACGAGCCTGCAGCGTGGGAACGTACTCAGAGAGCCACCTGCGCCAAACAAAACCTTGGGGCGCCTTTTTTCGCCCCGGCTAAAATACTGGACATGGGTCTCCACCTGCCGTCGGGAAAACGAATCCCCTTCCGAGGAACTTACCAAGCTTCATTACTGCCACTGCTGCGCAGAAGTTAACAAATTAATGGGCGCTTATCGGCCTCTACATTCCCATCACTAGGTCGACACGTTAGTGGTGCGAGTGGAGCGCAGTGTGGTGAGAGTGAGTCCGCCGTCGATCTTACAGAAAAAGTATAGGACGTACCTCCTCGTTTCCAGTCGCTGCTTGAGGCATACTGCGCCATATCTTCCGAAAAGTTCGAATTTGGCGCTCGAAAAACCCGCCAAAGTGCGAACCGGTGGGAGGACTGAAATGCCACTGGATTCCCATTTCCAGCGCACTGCTCTGTAATCTTTCTCGATCCAGCTCACTCAAAGCCTCCCTCAGCTCCCTCTCAGCCCCAACCAAATTCGTCCCCATGTCAGATCGAACCTCACGGATAGGACCCCTTCTCGCCGCGATCCTGCGGAGAGCGTTTATCAGCGAATCCGCCCTCAGGGAGTCGAGCAGTTCTATGTGCACCGCTCTCGTGACCATGCACGTGCACATGAGACCATACCGCGTCTTCTCCCTCCTTCCGGACTTCACGATCACCGGACCGAAGACGTCCAGCCCGACTTTCTCGAACGCACCTTCACCCGCCGTCACGCGGCTCTCGGGAAGATCAGCCATCAGCTGATCCTGAGGACGCGCATTCACCTTTCTACAAACTACACAAGATCTAATCATCTTTCTGACGTCTGAACCTGCTCCTATCACTAGGGGTGGTCAAAATGCAACTTTTTTCTCCGACCGTCCACTGTCAGGTCTCATATGGATATTTATGGTCTTAAGACCAGAAATGCAAAAAATCATCTCAATTCATGAAGATCTTCTATCCGCGCACACGCATCAAAGATCGGCCTTTAATTACGTATTTACACTCGTTATGAGTTTCACAGAGCTCGGAAAGTAGGGTGTACAAATTAAGTTTGGTGGTTGTGGAGAAACATATAAACGTCCATGGGTTGTGGAGGAAACAACTACATCAGATGGGGCTATCTATCCTCCACGGGGGGGGTGCATTCCCCTCTCCTCTTGGGGGTCCGTCCATGAACGTCCATGTACATACACGGGCATACTACAAAATTGATACGGCCTGTCGTTTTTGGAGGCTGAACGTCTTGTTCTTTTGTCCAGTCTGGATTATTTTACAGTACCCTGCTCTCCTACGTAGCTGATCTTTGTTCTCTAAAAATGCAATAACTTCTATCGAAATACATAAAACATCTAAGCAGATTTAGGGTCATCACGGCAACGAAACACTCCTTCTCGAAGGATATCGATGACTCTGATACTGACACTGATATCGACTGACACTGCTTCTGCTTTTATTTACTGACAATGCTTTCGGATTCATCTTTACTGGTTCAGGGTTCTCTTCTTGAAATAACTGTACTGCCTCCTATGCAGCTCTACACCGTACATAAGTTTGACTCGCAGTTCGTCCGACTCGTCAGTATCGACGCGTAGTCGGCGATCAGCTGGCAGAGTTTTTATGAGAATCAGATACTCAGTTTTGAAATGTATTGCTAGTTCAATTAACTTTGCATTATTATTTGCAAACAGGATATTACTCAGGCCGTTACGACTCGAAAAAACGCAAAATTAAAACATTTACCTTGATGCCGCGCTCCGCCAGGTCGTTGATGATCTTCACGGTTCCTGACGTAGGCCTTAGCCTAGCGGTAGTCGGCGTTTCTTCATCCCACTAGCTGGATGCTTCTTAGCCAGCTGTATCCAAGCTGCAAGGAATATGACAGAAATGCAAACGACCTGGATTCCGACCAGGGTCACGCAGGGAGGTGTCTAGCTCGATCTGAGCTTCACGTACTAGCTTGCCCAGGACTGGATGGTCCCCGACTTTCTGGGGCAGGAAAGTCTGAGGATCTAAAGGGCTTCGGCGCTTTCTTATATGACTACATATATCTTGTCGGATAATAGGCAGAATGGAGTCAAATTCATCAGAAAAGAAGGATAAACTAAGACGGAAAAGTAATATTTCAGAGCAACATGAACTGGCAAATTTTTGGAAATTTATAGGAATTTCTGGAGGTGCAAAAAGGTTGGTCAGATAGGAACGTGGTACAACAGGGAATTAACTTTGTTCAACGTTAAGGTCTTGGGACAAAGAAGATGGAATAGATGAATCACTGGTTCATTTGAAGGTACCAGGTTCTTGTACATACCTTCAGGTGAGCCAGCGATTCGTATATTCCATCTTTTTGTCCCTAGGCCTTTACGTTGAAAATAATTAATTCACTGTTCTTACCACGTTCCTATCTCACCAATCATTTTGCACATCAATAAATTTATAGAAATTGCCAACAAAGTTGCCATTTATGCGGCTCTAGAATATTGCCTTCCCGTCTTAATTATCCTAGTTTCGCAGCATTTGATTCCATTTCTTTCTGTTCTCCGACAACGCTAGATGTATATCATGAAGAGCGATTGTAGCCTCCAAGATCCTCAAGTTTTCCTGTCCCAGAAGTCAGGCCATCATCCGGATGTAGCAAGCCCATAACCTGATGCAAGATCGAGCTAGACACCTCCCGCGTGACCTGGTCGCACCCCACGTCATTTGTCCTTCTAGAGATTTTGGAGCTGGGATACAGCTGGCTGGAGAAGCATTCCAGCCAGTGGGATGAAGACGCCGACCACCGCCAGGCCATGGACTACATCAGGACCGTAAAGTCCCCAAGGACATGGCGGAGCGCAGCATCAAGGTAAGTCAAAGTAAGTTCGTTTCGAGTCGTAACGGCCTTAACAATTTCACGTTTGTTAACATAAATGAATAGTTTATTCAACTGGCATTACATTCAAAAACTAAGCATCTGATTCTCACCTACGGAGGGTAGGTGCCAGCTGATCGCCGACTACGCGTCGATACTGACGACGTCGGACGAACTGTGGGTCAAGCTTCTGCACGGCATATAGCCGCATAGGAGACAGTACAGGGATTTAAAGAAGAGTACCCTGAACGAGTAGAGAAGGGTCTGAAAGCAACAAGCAGTACATAAATGCAGATGCGGTGTCAGTCGATGTCAGTGTCATCGATATCCTTCGAGAGCGAGTGTTTCGTCACCATCATGGATCTGAATCTGCTTAGACGTTTGATTTATTCCGATAGCCGTTATTGTAATTTTAAAGAACAATGATTTCCTACCTAGGAGAGCAGGGTATTGTTAAATAATTCCGACTGGACAAGTGAACAAGACGTTCAGCATCCAAAAACGACACGCCGTATCAATTCCGTAGCCCGCCCGTGTATGAACGTTTATACATAGGCTACCCCCGAGGGGAGGGGACTACACCCCCATGTGGAGGATAGCCCTATATGATGTAGTTCCTTCCTCCACATCCTATGAACTCCATAGCCACCAAAATTATGGTTAAAATATGGTTCTCCATATTCCATAACCACCAAAATTAGTTTGTGCACCCGACTGTCCGGGATCCGTGAAACTCATAACGTGTGTAAATACGTAAATAAAGGCCGATCTTTGATGCGATTGCGCGGATAGAAGATCTTCATGAATTGAGCTGATTTTTTGCATTTCTGGTTCTTAAGCCATAAATATCCATATGAGACCTGACAGCGGACGGTCGGAGAAAAAAAAGACCACCCTTATTCCTATCACCCGAAGTACTACTCCCTGGAGTTTCCACAGCGTGTGGTCTCTCCCTTCGTGGGCGACCGCGACATGCTGCCTCTCGTTAGGAGTAGCCGAGCACGTGAGGTTGCTGCCGGAAACGATCACAGGATGTTTCGCACGCTCA
This sequence comes from Semibalanus balanoides, assembly GCA_014673585.1. Classification (NCBI taxonomy): domain Eukaryota; kingdom Metazoa; phylum Arthropoda; class Thecostraca; order Balanomorpha; family Balanidae; genus Semibalanus; species Semibalanus balanoides. The sequence continues at coordinate 10,205 of VOPJ01007221.1, forward strand.
GAAATGGAAGGCGAAGCACTCAAACGACCTCCGACTACCAAAAGTCCCTCATTCATCAGAGGCCTGAGCTTAGCCAGCTGACTACCCTTTGTCACGGTTACGGGACCATCCGGAACTCTACCTCCCGGGTACTCTGCCAAACTGGTCTGAGCATGCCGCAGAACAGCCGCCTCAGCCTTCTGCACGTCCGACAGCTCTAACTCAACGCGCCACGCTGGCGCTCTCGCCCGCAGACTTTTTCGCCGCGACAAACAGAATCTCCTGTACGCACCCGACCTGATCACATCACCGAACCGGTGATACCACGCTACCGCTTTCTTAAGTCGGAAAAATGAGGAGTAATGTCGCACCAAAGAATCAGACGGACTGACCGACATCACATCCAGACTGACGTGACAAACATGAGCGGAACTCTTTACCTCAGCCTGAGGCACCTCGACTCTGACGGCGGGCTCCTCCGGCCAGCTCTCTTGGCTTTGCAGGAGGAAGTCCGGCCCCTGCAGCCACGGCTCCAAAGTATCCGGACGCGAGCCTCGCGAACCGACGTCCGCAGGGTTCTGCCCAGACGGCACGTAGCTCCAGTCGCGACACCTCTGAAATGGATGTATGCAGCGATAAACCTATTGCCACCAAATGTCTTAAATCGTTTGTCGTCCTGTTCCTGAAATGCCAGCCTCAGCACGATCATGCCGTCCGTCCACAGCCTGACGCTGTCGAACGGCGTCGTCAACTCACGGAGTAACAACAGCCTTACCTTCACAGCGAGCGCCGATGCTGTGAGCTCCAGCCGAGGAATGGACTGAACGCACCGGATCGGGTTCAAACGGGATTTTCCCAAAACGAAATGGACGGAAACCTCCATGGCGCCGTCCGCCGTCTCCACCTCTCTCCGAATGTAAGCCACCACCGCGTGAGCAGTCTCACTCGCGTCTGCGAAGATGTGCAGCTCCGTGTTCAGAACTACACCGGTGGGCCCGAAGATATCCCTTGCCAGCGAACTGCGCTCAGCCGCCTGGCCTGAGCTAACCAGCCTGTCCACTCGTCAGCGAGCTCGTCAGGTATGATGTCGTCCCAGTTACATGAAACTACACAAAGTCGCTACAGCAGTCTCTTACCCAGTAATGTCACGGTAGCGATGATGCCCAGGGGATCAAAGATCGAACTCACTGTCGACAAGAGTCCCCGACGGGTGACTGGCTTGTCCCCTCCTTTGAAGTCAAACCCGAATGAATCTGTCTCTACCTCCCACTTAAGTCCCAAAGTCCGCTCCGAGCCAAGCCTATCCTTGTCCAGATCCAAAGTTTTCACGTTCTTACCCCGGTCTTCTTCAGGAATGCTCTTCAGGAACTCAGCACTGTTACTGACAAACTTGCGCATATTGAATGCGCCATCCTTACACAATGTCTTCAAGTCGTGAGCCAGTTTTACAGCACTGTCGACTGACGGCGTCGCCACCGCAACGTCGTCGACGTAGCTGTTGTGCGACAGCACCTCTGCCGCTTCGGGAAACCGCTCGGCTCCCTCGGCTGCGCACTGTCCGAGGTCGAGGGACGCTACACTGCTGCTGGACACGGCCCCAAACACGTGAGACCGCATCTTCCAGACCTCTGGCTCCCCATCCAGGTCATCATCACGGAACCAGAGAAATCTCAGCAGCTCTGCGTCGGACTCGGGAACGTGCACCCGATGGTACATCGCTTCGACGTCGCACGTGAAAGCGACAGGACCCTCTCTGAATCGGCACAGCACGCCTAGCAGCGAGTTCGTCAGGTTCGGACCTCCCTTCAACATGTCGTTCAGGCAGATACCATCTGAACGTGCGGCACAGTCGAAAACAACCCTCAGTTTTCCCTTGGCAGCCTCCTGCACCCCGTGATGCGGGATGTACCAGACGGTTTGGCGATCCACCTGGTCTGGAGCTGCCTTGACGGCATAACCATCCTCGGACAATGAATGCATGACAGCTTTATAGGAATCGAAAAACTCGGGATCTTTCCTGAAACGTTTACGAAGTGACTCCAGGCGCCTCTTCGCCATGGGCAGGCTGTCTGGAATCCTATCTATCTCCACCCTAGGTAATGCTACTTCATAATGACCTTCCTGGTCCTTCCGAATCGTGGACTTAACTTCTTTCAGCCACTCTCGATCGTTAACCGAAAACTCCTCGGTCTGGTCCGCGACACCTCTGAACTCCTCCTCGTATATGCTGTGGAACATGTCTATCATTGAATCATCTGTGCTCGCCTTGGGCTCGCACGCGCGGAGAAAGTTACCCAAAATTCGCCGGTCAACTCGATCACCCGGCTGGCGTGGACCGATCACATACCATCCCAAGCAGGTCCTCACGACCGACTGTACCCACTTCCTTTTCTGCCGGCGACCTCACCTACTTGGCAGTTAGGAGGAAGCAGCGTTTTGGACCGATCATCAACTCGACCGGCGCGCCAGCTTCTGCATCGGCAGACCAGCCAGATGCGACCACTGCTCCAGTCCTCAGACCGGCACCGGTCAGAAGCGAAATGGGAATGGAGTCCAAAGTGAAGAGAGGCGGCATCTCATATGACACGTCCGAAGAGGCTGGACCGATCCCGATTCCCTTCACCACAGACGACCTCACCTCCTGACGCTTACTAGACACCGTGTCGATCTGAATTGTCACGTCCTCTCTCTCTCGAATCCTAACCGACTGGCTAGTCGTGACGTCACGAAACTCCCCGAGCTGCCCTGATCCAAGAACGCGTTTATTAGAATCTCTTCTCCACTCCTGCTACTCAAACGTACTGGAACGATCGGCATCATCGTGACACTGTGCCTATCCGCGGTTAAGCCTACTCCCCCTGCACTCACAACAGCAGGGGTCGCCCGCTCACCTCCAGGGGCGACTGAACTCACGGGTTGTGGAACCGCCTCACTCGTCCTGTGAAGGAGAGTAGCGTGCCGCGCGCCACAGATCTGGCATGGGACAGACCGCCTTGCAGCCGCAGAGCCCGGGTCCGGGCTGCAGGACACACGATAACAGACTGCTTGTCCCAGATGAAGGCCTTCCTGTCCCCGTGAGGTCTGTAACTCAGCTTCTCGCACGAGTCCAGGTGGTGAGTTCCCCGACAGAACGGACAGCTGGACTTAGCCCCGCTGACGCTCACAGCGTTCACCCTGTGATCGCGCCCCTCAGCTGACTTGAGACTGGATCGACCCGTGTCACCGATCTTACCCGCTCCAAAGACAGGGTTCCTCTGGATCCGAACCTCTGCTGTAGGAAGCGAACAAGGTCCTAATGCGAACCTGACCATCCCCCATCCTTCTCCATCAGCCTGTCAGCCTCCCGGATCCAGCCTGTTCGCGGAGCATACCCATGGAAGTTTCTGGACTACCTCGCAGCAACGTTCTGGGATGGCCAACTCTCCCTTGGAGACGTCGGTCATCGCGTTCTGGATCTCCACCAGGAATAACAGCAAGCGATCTAGACCTTCGACATCACCAGGAACGATCCTCGGCCACGACTTCAACCGATCCACGTACGAGTCGATCNGCAGCGCAGTCCCCATTGGATTTGTCCTGATCCTTGTCTTTGGTGGAGAACCTTTGACCGTCGTGGTAGTCAATGCTGTCGCCCGCGTTTCCAGTATAGTTCTTTGCCTGTAAGCGGTACCCATCGTGCTCTGACGAGATCTTGAAGGACCGGTACACGGCGTACCGCTTCTCGTCGTCAAAGTCTCCTAGGGCGACCCGCAGTTCATACTGCCGATGCCGAGCGGACGTCACCCTCCAAAGGGACTCCAGCCCCCACCAGAACTCCTTGTCTAGCTCGCCGAAGCCCTCCTTGTAGGCGGCCCAGTTGTGGAAGAAATTCTGACGGGGCTGTATGTCCGCGCGCCGCTGGATCACGGTCCAGCCGCCGCCGTCATTGTCTAGATCGCAGAAGGCCGGCACCGGCGGCTGGGAGCGGTCCAGACCCAGCTGAAGCAGGTGGATACCGCTCCGGGAGCCGGCCGGCACGTCACTACAGTCCCTGGGCAGTGGCGCGCGAGTGCTAACGTTGGTACAGACTTCATTGATTTGCGTCACTAGTCCGCTTAGTTTAGAGTCCTGGCTGGACAGACTAGAAGCAAGTCCGTTCAGCTCAGCGTCCTGGTTGGGCAAGGTGGTGACGAGACCGTTCAGTTTAGAGTCCTGGCTAGACAGACTGGTGGTAAGTCTGTTTGGAGCTTCATCTAATTTGGACTTCTGATTTGACAGTTTGGCTGCCAGCCTGTCCATTTTAAAGTCCAGCTTATCCAGTCTAACCATTCTGCAGCAACATGAGCTTCCGTCCTCTAATAAGCAAGACATAATGTGTAAGTTAAGCGATAGTCAATAGTGATGGCTCATGAGTGCTTCCAGCTTGGAGCTGTGGTTGTTTAATCCGGAGTTGAGATTTTCCAGCCCGATTGCCAGTCCGTCCAGCTTGTGGTCCTGGTTGTCCAGTCTGGTTGTCAGCCCATCCAGTTTGTGGTCCTGGTTGTCTAGCCTGGTGGCCAGCACGTCCAGCTGGAAGTCGAGTCTCTCCAGCCTGTCGGTCAGGGGCCTAAGCAGCGGTTCAGTGGCCGCCGTCACAGCCTGGCTTATGAGCGCCTCGAGCATGTCCCAGCCCGGCTCCAGCTACTGCTGCTGCTGCTGTTGTTGACTGGCGCCGCAGCCGGCCACGACCAACAGCACGGCCAGCAGCCGCAGCCACGGCAGCGGCGGACACGGCATGGCGCGGCGGCTGAATGTCCTGGGAGAGCGGCCGCTGACACAGACACGACAGGTCACGGAGCCGACCAGAGGACCGACACAGCAGATCACAGCAGATCACAACAGGTCACGAAGCCGACTGGCGGAGGCGTCACAGCAGGTCACGGAGAGGCTGCACAGAGCCGACTGGTACTTGTCTCGTCTCCTGGTGCCCCCACGGCGGGGCTGTTATGGTGAAGCATAGGGCCAATTGTTTACCGGGTATCTGGGACAGACGATACCGGGCTTGGTTTGTTTATCTTAGATATGTCCACGGAAATCATAACTTGACAGGCTCCGGAAAACTAGTAAACTCTTGATTCGTAACAGTCCGGCTTGTATGCGATGATTTGAAACGCACCAATGTAGTTTACCAATTGGTCTGTCCGCGCGAAGATTGTAGGCTTCGTAACGTAAGCTACATTAGGGTCACAAGTCACTACCACGTCGCTATGTAGACGTCAGGGGCGGATCCAAGGGGGGGCCAATCCGGCCATGCCCCCCCCCCCCCAAAGGAAAGGTGGGGCAACATATTTTTGGCCCCCCCAAAGGAATTAGTGACTACCACATTATTAAATACGGACTGTTTTGGGTACTGTTTGGTATTAACATTGGTGAGTCTGGTACTCAAGAAGATAAACAATTTATCGTTAAAATAGCTTCTGAAGCAGCTAGTACAAATTACAGCTATTCACAATACAAACTGTATTTCGGCCGCTTCCGGATACACAAGTTTTTCGGTAATTTGCTTACAACAAATTAGGAAAATTGCAATTTAATTTCCTTTAGTGATGGCAGAGGTCTCCTTGAGGTAATCTGGCCAGGGCCAACTTCATTCATATAACAGCCTCGCTTACCGTTTCCACCTTCGCCCGTTACGGGGGGGGGCTGACAGGTCCTTGTACTTCAAAAACCAGCACAGAGAGCAACGCGGTAAGACCAGTCATGTTTGCCTGTATGTAAATGAAAATTACCGGTATGCCTTTTTTTTAGGTTTCAGGTCGTTGGGGAACTTTCCAGGTCAAGTGAAATGACTCGCTGCACCCGTCAAGAATAGCGCTTTTCCTCAGTCAGAAATACCTCATATTGAGAAATTGGTAAATGTAAATAAAAAGCTTGGCCCTAGACCAGTTTTGTCTCAGAAATACAGAAAATGTTTTTTTTTGTATCTGGACAAAATCAGTCCAAAAGTGATTAAAAAATGACGTTATGAGTTTCTTACATATAGGGAGCCATCACTCAATCACAAATAGTTATTGCAAGTAATTGCTTTGAAATTTGATTGGGTTATTTCCATATTTAAGTTCTTCAACTTATCTTTCGGTTTTTCAAGATTTTTGACAATTTTAATTTTTTAGTGATATTTTGCAGTTTTAAGGGTAACAAACCCAAAATTTCGGAAATCCGATTTGGCCTTTCCTAATTAAAATTGCATTTTGATCTTTGTCACTTTTTGTTACAATTTGCTGCAAATCTCTATTTTCTACGAATTTTACAGATATAAGTCACCGTCTTTTCCACCAACTAAACTCACTTAAACGTCAATTTTCTCCCCATGACTGAACCATTTCAAGTAAATTTGTCAGTAATACCGTATAATTGGTTGTCAACCTTCAGCGTAGTGAAATTTAGCAAGCAGTAAAAAGTGATTTTAGAAAACAATAGGGCTTCAGAGCCCCTGAGGCGAGGGTTAATTTTCAAGCTGGTAAGTTCAAGCAATGGTGCCGAGTTTTCGAAAAAGTGCGACGCGAAAGATAGACCGGGTATCGGCCCTAAACCTATATTATGAATTACTAGCATAACCAAATCGTATTATATCATGGAATTCCAATGAACTAATGTTGCAAATGATGCACGCAGGACAAAACGGAATATACCGTTTTCTCGTCATTCAGCCGACCCCCATCATAATTTATGGCTGACGCCCCTGCGAGTTGGTATGAGATAAACGTTATTATTAATTACCTACGTGTGTATATGGTAATTGCTACGGAAATGGTGTTCTGTGTGTTTTAAAGTGATTTTCCCCTATAAAAAAAAAATCCCCGAAAAAAGTATTTTTCCGAAACAAGTATTTTTCCGAAACAAGTATTTTCCATTTATTGTAATGAAAAATATTTTTCAATCTCTTATGCAAATAGGTGAAAAGCCGAGATCGTGAGGAAAAAAGGGGAGCCTTTGGCCGGAAAAAGTTGCCCCCACCCGAGGGGCTGATCGCCCCTGGTAGACGTAGACGGCTGACGAGCATCTGAGGGAGGGGGCACCACATGATCACATGGCTCACTATTACAACGCCAAATTGACACGATTATAAGCGGCTAAGCCGCTTATAGCGCCAATGTTGGCCCGGTGCCGAGTTTTCTGTACAAAAACTTAGGCAGAAACTCCGCTTATAACGCCCTCACTTCGGTTATAACGCCCAGTTCAGTGTGGGCTGAGCCATCGTGTCGCTCACTCCTGTCGGCTCTACACGTGTACATTGTACAAACGGCCGTGGTGCCGCGGTTTTCGCTCTGTCTCATGCCTGCATCCAGCCGCACCGTGGCGCGTTGGAGGCTTCACACAGGCCTAGCAAGGAAATGTTCCGAGAACATGAAGGGGTTCGAAACGTTCGCCAATAACGTGCACGCATTTTTGCGTGATAAAAGGATGTCGAGAGGCAGCTAACGATGGATGATTTTGTTAAAAAATACCTCAGGTGATAAGCAGATAACTGTTATTGTTTGTTTATGTGGCCATATTAGGAATTTCGTATATAGCGCCCGTCGGTTATAACGCCCAGAAATGCTCGGTCCCAATGTAAACGTTATGAGCGGCGTCTACTGTATCAGCATTTGGTCCACAGATATGACATTTTGCCCCATCACGTTTAGTTCGTGAAATCTCAAACCGTGCCTTCGGCAGCGTGTGACGTCCTGTGACTGTTGAATACGGTGACGATAGCCAGGCCGGGATCTGCTGCCCGCGGTGCCAGCCTGACGGCTAACCTATTGTCCAGTCCTGCCGCTACTTCCTGACGTAGCCACAGCGTCAAAAACATACCTACTCTGGCTACTTTCATGGTATCCAATTGTCACGAAGTGTAAGCACTTCAGTGTGTAAGTGTAAGTGTAAGCACTATCAGGTGCCCATGGCCCTGCCGAGCTGTTTGGACGGGACGCTAACTTTCATTACCTATACTCAGTGGCGTATTTAGAAATCCGCCAAGGGGGGGGGGGCAAGCTGTTTTTCGTTTGTCGCTACGTAGCGTAGTTTTCGAGATGTCAGGGGGAATCACCCTCTGCAGTTCGTGTTAGGCGCGAATCCCCTGCAGTGAGCGAGTTAAGCGTACGAAAATTGCTTTTCGCTTTGGTCGCCCATACACTTGGTATTTCGGATAGAAACAATATAAAGGTTAGGTATTACCATTATTCAACATTAAACAAATTGAACCAAAAGCACTGGATATGTCGCGCTTCCGTATACATAGGGGAAGCAGTAACGATCATTAACATCGAAATAAGTTTATATACCTTTTGTATTACAAAAATGATTTGTCAAAATGGAGAATGTGTTATTTCGCTTTAAAAATTGAGACTCGATCAATTAACATGTAGCATATAACTCATGTGGCATAACGTAATGCAAACATATATCCTAAGGTCATTATTTCCCTTTAATTTGCTGTGCATTTCATATAATGATTAGGTAATGTGCTACATATAAAATATATCTCATGTTGAGAAACTTCGTTGTGATATGCAATGTTTACAAACTATCTTAAGTATGATATGTATTGTGCTAACAATGAACCCAAAGAACCTAACGAGTGACCTGCAAATATTTGTTACTGGACTATTGGATAATTTTTTAATACTTCGGCGGCATGATTTTGGAGCACTTGTTTGCTTAGAATAAACCAGTCATTTCTTTGAGCTTTGAGGTCTGAACGCAACTATTTGTTATTATATACGGAAGCTATCGCCATGGCTCGCAAAAGTTAAAGACCTAGTCGCAAATTATGGTCGGATAATGTCGCATCCAGGCGTGAGATCTAGGGCAGTGAGTAGCCCCAAGTCCCCCGGCAGCTGAGCCGGGTCGGCCAGATGTCTGTGTCGGAGGAGACCGCCATTTTTTGCATTTGGCGCATTCCTTGACCGCAGATAACATCCTTGTGCGGATCGACAAGCCTTACATGAGTCGGAAATATCAGGGTTATTTGACCTTTGTTCAATCCTATTTGTGTTGTTTCGACGTAAAATGGAGCCGGCCTGAACAATCGTGGAGGGTATAATGGCAACGCGCACCCACGTGGACATCCCCATTTCCTGAGTATCTCCTCTACCGCTTTAAAACCATTGTTGCTTGCGTCTGAGGGTAGGAGTTGTTTGTATGTGAGACAGGAGTTGCTTGTCTCTGTTAATATTGAGACATTCCGATTGAAAGCGTTGAAATTCAGTAAATAAGCAATTTTGTTTTTCGACTTGTTTTCCAATCAGTTGTGTTTCACAAAGGACTGGATTGCGTTACAATATATACCTACCTGTTCCGACGTCGACGCATATTTCTCAAAGGGGGCGAGGATTCGAACAGCGATATGCTGGACGAGTTATTGACAATGTAAACTTTTAACGGAATTTAATTTGGAGACCTCGTTTACGTCTACGCACTTTATTGCCTCTTTGGCCGCAACAAAGCCTAGTTATTACAGGAGCCACGAGCCAGTTTAACCGTCATTACAGGTTCATTTGCCGGGTTCATCTAACCGGTCACGCACGGACCAGTTTATGACGCATTTCTGCGCGTTGCCGCACAAATGAATGGCTTTTGTTTGATAGATAATGTCAAAGTCATTCAGACCACGGAAGCGGGCTGCTATCACCCACGAAGGGCGGAACGGTTATTGCTGAAAGGGAAGTAATTATCTTTTTCCACAAAAATGGTGTTTTCACTTAAAATCGATAGACAGACAAAAATATATTGTAAATTTATCACATTTTGCATAAAAATATTCCTAACGAAATACATTTCAAGTTTAAGTTGATAAGCGTTCCACAGTTTCAATGACCGGTACTGGTACATTTAAGCTGCTTGCAAGTACTTTTGTATCTCATCAAACTGTGGGCTTTTCCCTTATTTTTTTTTCCCTCTACGCCAATAGAGTGTATATATAATATTTTGACTCTGCTTGTTTCGATAATATGACCGTCGATCCTATACATTTGATATCCATGGAATAAACAAGGAAACAAAATTAGCAGTTCACTTTGCCCACCTATGGCGGCCTAGTTGTACTGGTTTTGAAACTTTGTCATACATTTTCAGCATTACCAGTTTTGAATAACTTTGTATCTGGCTGTATACAACTATATAGTTTATGTCATCATGGCAAAAATAATTTCCCCCAAAAAAACTCGACAGATAATAAAACACTGACAATTGAATCGGAAGCTCAACTTAGCCACCCACGACGGCCTTTTTAGTGTCGGCGATTTGTTTCAGGGACATTGTCCAGCGTTGAACAAATTTGAAACACCGGTGCCAGGTATGGCGCGCTTCAAATAGTGATGGGAAAACACTGCTCATGAGTTTCGAAAGAAGTATATGTACTTGTTTTTAGTTCGTACAAACTTATAATATTGAATATGGGAATAACTGCATTTAATTCCTAAATACATCATTGTTATACCAAAACGGAAACTTAAAGGGAGTGTGCCTACTCTTTTGAAATGTCAAATATATTTTTATTACGGTAAGAAGCTACTGCTTGTGATTATTGGTTACGATAAATTCCACGTCTGGAGCCCCTTTAGTTGAATTTTTACTTATTTTCTGTTTTTGCATTTGTTTTGTTCAAACTCAAAAACGATCAGTCAACTATAAACAGCAGTCAGCCGAACCAAATGTCCTCTATAATGGCGCACTGGCCAAGCTAACAATATAATGCTAGCGTTGTAATTTAAGAGCAAATGCTCTAGTGCGAAAAGCCTCCTGCGACTATTGATATTTAATATTCTGCAGAATGTATGGTCTGACTTTTGGAATATCCAGCAACTAAAGTGATTCTGGGGAAATGAAGTACATGGCTTAACTCAGAAAAAATATGTTCTAGCAGACTATGTGTCAAAACTCTTCAAACATTTTCTAAGTTAATTAATGACCCAATGTTGATAGGGGGCACACTCCCTTGTTTGTTGTTGTTGTTTATATTGTTATTGTTATATTTATTTGTTGTTTATATATGTATACAATATAAGGATATGAATTTTCCTCGAAAGTTTGAATGACGGCACGCTTACAGGGCCACACGCTTCTCCACGAGAAGTTAGGGGCTTAGCTGGGAAAGATCGCTTAAAGTACCATCAAATTCCACAAAATGCATATTTCTCCCCGGATTTGACCCATTTCCTCGTCCAAGTTGGAGTGGCTGAAGCCAAGTTGGTGATGGGGGAGGGGGATGAATCCCCCCAACTGAATAGAATCCTACTCGCCAGTGGCTCACATTCTCTTGCAGGACAAACAAGCAAACTGATAACGCCTTTGATACTAATGGCAGTGCTAGTGACATTGGAGACACAATCGGTCTCCCTTGCAACCATCGCAGGAGTCGAGCCAGAACATCGCACCGGTCCTTTTCAGCTCAAGCCAGCATCATCATTATGACGTAGACCATAGCAGGACTCATAGACTTGCTCTGACAGAGTTCACTCGCATTTTGTGTCGGATGCTTACAGATCCGCAGCCACAGTTCCAGTCCTGGTACCGTCCACCGTGAAGCATGCCCCTCGAATCTGCTGACCTTCCATACAGCCCAGACTGCTGAGCGCAGACTGCTGACTGTACTCAGCATCAGCGGTCAGCGGTCAGCGGTCGGCGTCAGCGGTCAGTCATGACCCCTGGCCTGTCACCCTGTCCACACCCTGTCACCCTGACCCCTGGCCTGTCACCCTGTCCACACGCGCTGCTAACGTGCCGCCCGACCTTTGTACCTACACACGGATTCTCAGTACCGCTGTATTTCGGCGCGCAGCCAAATCGCCAGTTATCGGTACCATGAGGCCGAAGAAGCCTGTGCGGCGTGCGCTCATAAGCCCAAACATCCTTTGTATCCGAGTCGACAGCTCTCTGATATGTGGTGCGATCCAGGGGTTTCTCTAGCTTCTAGCTTCTCTAGAAACGTTGTGGGGGACTGAGCTGGGAAAAATCGCTTTATGTACCATCAAAATCCACAAAAATACATATTTCTCTCCGGATTGGACCCACTTCGTCGTCCAAGTTGAGGGGGGGGGGGGCTGTAACCAAATCGGGGCTGAAGCTCCCTTAACTAAATAGAAAACTATATCCCTGGTGCGATCGTCAGGTCTGGTCCTCATTAGGTGCTGAACCGGCGTCCTTCCGACATTACCCTATCTCTGGGGCTGAGATGGAGACAGACTAGATATCGGTGAGATAATTAGGTTTGTGAGAATTGCAGGGAACATGCGCGACGCGCGCTATGTACAGCGCATACTGAGGTTCCATGAACATGATATAAAGCCATTTGTGTTAATCAATCCGAATGGTTTGCGGCACCTGTGACGCGGTGGTGGTGAGAGTAGCGCAGAAATACCTCCAAAACCTGCAGTGGCAGCTGCAGTGCAGATGGCGGAAAGGAGCCTTGTCGAACTGGCAGCTGGTCCGCGAATGCACCAAGCATGACTAAGCCTTTGTTAGTTCCCGCGGCAGATATACAATAGCATGGGACATGGGAGCTGGCTGTGAAGTCGATTGATTTCTGTCACTGAAGAGTCGGAAAAGCTAGCCTTTCTCCAACTCTCAGATCTCTGCAGCGAGTTAAAATAAGACTAGTAAGAGGTGGATTACCGTGCTGGTGCTACGACTCTTACTAGTTGCTTTGCTATTTCCGATTTACTATAGACGGTATGATTTACTGTATAGAATTATGAGTATTTGATCGTTGGCACTGCCGATGTTCGAGCACGAACCCCAGCTCTCGGATCTCCTTCGCTGGCACCTTCCTGTAAATCCGTCGTATCCGCGTCATCAACGCTGAGGGGCAGCGGGGCGAGGAGCGGTGCAGCCGACCGGACCCCTAATCCCCTCCTCTCTGCCTCTGCTCGTGCTGACTGATCTTCTCAGTGGCACCGTAATTAGAGATTAGACGGGGCGCGTGTCGGTCTCTACGTCATGCTGGCTGCTGGCTGCTGCTGCTGGCTGCTGGCTTTCTGGCTGCTTGGTCTGGCTGCTGGCTGCAGGCTGCTGCTGCTGGCTGCTGGCTGCTGGCTGCTGGCTGCTGGCTGCTGGCAGCTGGCTGCTGGCTGCTGCGGCGGAGACGGCTCAGTGACCATACAGGGTCCTAGGATTGTTTTGAAGCCTTAGCCAGGGTGCAGAGTGGAAAACTCAGTCTAAAAATAATTATAAAGAGATGAAAATCCTAGCTTAATAAAGATCATATGACATATTCGGCTTTATCAAGACACACCCATCAGAACCAACTGTTACAAATGTACTTTCCTAACCTGTTTTGTTTTCATCCACAGGTTAATGAACATGATTAATATCCGTGTTAGGGTAATAGATCTATTCAATACATCTTGATTTAGGGAGTGCAAATTCACAGTGAGACTGTGGTAAAGAGTGGACAAATATTATCCACGGGGAGTCTTTTTCCACCCAAATTTTGAAATCCATGGACACTGAGCCAATGGCGGAGCCAGAACGGCTTAACACAGACATCTAACGGCTTAACAGTTAGGTTTGTAATGGGACAATACCTACAGACATGATTTAATATGTGAAATACTCATCTATTTTTGTTTGCTTGTGTTTTATGAAGTATTTAAAGCAAACTTTTCCGGGTAGAAGTCGCTCTATGCTCCTTAAAGGGAATGTTCACTTCTCTGAAAGTTGTCATATGTACGCCGCTTGTGGTGCAAAAATATGATATTGCTGCCGAACACGATTCTGACATTGTTTCTCAACAAACAGTGGCTCATTTCATGAAAAATAAGTTTCGTATTTGGCCGATGACGTCATATGAAGGAATTTTTGGAAACAGAAAAAACCTTCACGCTGCAATACGTACCAGTAAGACGCCTTAAACGGCGAAGGACGAGCGAGTCCGAATAAATCCGCCTCAATTTATCACCCGTCCAACGGAGTTCGCTTGTCAAAGCATGCTTTTGAATTATTTTCGCTATGTGTTGTTTTGCCGTCGCAAATATATCCGAACAAATCGATACTTTGAACTTAATAAGTTTTGGAGCGTTATTTTTAATTTGCAATTATAAGCTTCATGTTTGTAGACAAAAAATAATTTTGGGTGGGTATTAGATGGATTTGATTGCGCTTTACATCCGCATCATTTAATCGTCTAGCACCCTTTGGTTTTGAAGCTACGGTTGTGATTAGGAAAATATAAAATCGTCAATACAAATATTAAAGACAGATTTAACAAGTAGAAATAGCTGTATTGCAGAACCCTAAAATATTTTTTTGAATGCATTTTAGAGACGTACATTGGTCCCTACATATTGTTGTTTGTTTCATCGGCTCACGTCCCATAGGTGCTGAACACTGATTAAATTTTAGCTATATATTCCAGCCGTTTCTCAGCTTACAAAGCAGCGTGATAATACTTTCTGATCACCCTGACGCGGTAACGTGTCACGCGCCATGCGACCCATCACATGAGAAAAATATCAAAATCAATAAGTCATGCTGGGGATTCTTCATGGCTATATATTCGCTTTGTCAATTGGATGCGGGTTCAAAAGATATAAGCTTCTGACCAGCGTCGCGTTGCCCGGCGGGTCGGCCGCTATATGTGAGAAAACCGTATTCAATGAGGACTCGCTCCGACGCTTCGCGCTCGCTTCGTAAATTGACAGTGTATGGCTAATGTATAGCCAATGTAAACAAGTTTTTCATCAACATTGATAAAAGGGATGACGTATCGGCTTAATCGGCAACCCAATACACTGGGGCCTTATTTTGCAAGATTCAAAATCAAACTCAAATTTACTTTCGATTAGACCTCTGTGGGTTTAACTTCTACAGTACTTAATTTCAATGGAATTCCAACCACTTCACATTCCAATCAAATCTTATGTTAATGTGAAACATTCCCTTTAAATGTCTATTTTCGGACGATTTTAGTCATTGTTTTTGGGGTAGAAGGCCTAACAAACTCCACCCCTGCTGGCGGCAGGCAGGGTTCAGGTCCAGCCGCTCGCGTCTCGACGGTCTCCCCGTCGCCATCACGACTGTCTCCCTGCCTGGCACCATCCACAAACGCTCTCACAGAGCCAAACAAACTGGAGCCCGCTCAAGGCCGGTGCTGCACAGCTGTGCACCGGTACAGAGACGGCAGGCGTCACCGGGTCGTGACGCGTTTGTGACGTCAGAACAGGACAAGTTGGCAGCACCGGGACAGTGGGCTATGACATGACACTGTGGGGACGGCATATGGGTTGAGCAGCACTGTGCCATGCAACTGCATGTGCCAACTGTTCAAGGCTTATCGAGGTTGATTACGATGACAATGTTGTATAATACAAAGTCTGTCTTATTCATTATCTTTCTTTGAACCCATTTTAATACTAATAACACTCTCGATTCTCTAAAAATGCGATTGCAACATTGCTCGCGAACAGTTTATCTAGCATGGCAACTTTGCGATACATTTGCGTTGCATACAAAAAATTTGTCGGGTGCATCAAAGCTGCTTGAACACACCAGCAGTCGCTGACGTGGGGGCTGGTCCGGTCACTCACATGCTGATCCGCGAGTCGCGCCGGTCTGATCTCGGCCGCTCGCATGCATCGGGGAGACGGAGCAGGTTGTGTGTAGAGTGGGCAATAGATCAAAGCCAACCGTGACTTGTTTATCGCGATTTTTGCCGACTGAGAGAGCCGTATTCAGCAGTCGGATCAGGACTGTATATGAAACCCTGGCACATCCGTGGCCGGCACCAGAGAAACGCATTAACGCCGTGTTTTTTCTTCTTCACGATAAGCGTTGTTTGCCGCTGAAACGGGATCTGCAGATATGTCAATTTAGTGGAATTTCCTTTTGATGTTCTCGACGTAATATGCTGTGTACGAAACCGAATGAAACCGTCCCATAAAGCATATGTTATTATTTGAATCCACATAATGAGCCTAATGGTCTTATATGTCAAAAAATAACTATACGGTCAGCTATTAGTCTGGAAAGTTGAGGCTGTGGCTTTTCGTCATTACCGAGGTAAGGCCGAGGTGCCTATAGATGGGGATGATCAATAACATGACTTTGGTTAATATCAACAATGGCCTAAAATAAATAATCGAGCTTTCATTATAACAACATTTTCCAGATTAACAATTTTCGCAGTTGGAAAAGAATGCGATTTTTTCAAATGCATTTTTTTTTATTCTTGCAAGTGTTGCTAATACGAAAGCTTGATTCTTGTATTTATGCCATTGTCGATATTACAAAATATTGTCATGTTATTGATAATCCCCATCTATATTAATTTCATCATTATAGCAAATACCAACATCTCAAATATAAGAAAGATTATCGAGGTGTCTGAGGTTTCCCGTCAACTTACTAGACAAATTAGCATTTGACCCGACACGTTCCGACACGGCCCGACACGGTTCGACACGGCCGTACAGACGCTTTTCGGCAGCTATTACTTTGCAACCACTGCTTTGATTGAGATTGGGTTTTCACTATTGACTAGCTACATCAAATCAATTTTACTTTGAACAAAAATACGCACATGAAAGTCATAATTTAACTGAATGTAAAAAGTTACAAATCATAGTTCTCATCGGCATAATTTGAGCCGGCGAAGCATTCCATAGCCAACGATTTTTGTGCTATGCATTTATTTATTACGACCAGTAAAATGCCTTTTTGGACGATGACCGAGCTGGCGTGCTCTGCAGTACAATTTGTATGATCTCCATTCTCGAATCCACCAAAAGGAGCGCAAGTTCTGAGCACTGCATGCTTCATCGTATAAATAAATGCTTAGATCAAAACTCGTTGACTACCGAAGGCTTCGCCGGCGCAAGTTATGCGGACGAAAAATATACATTATATAGCTTTGTACACTAAGTTAAATTTTATATTTTGTATGTAAATATTTTTGCTTAAAGAAAAAATGATTTGATGTAGCTATCCAATGGTGAAAATCCAAGATCAATCAGAGCAGTAGTTGCAAAGTTATTAGCGTCCGAAAAGCGCCTGTATGGCCGGGTCGGGTGAAATGTAAATTTATCTAGTAAGTTAACGAGAAACCTGACTGGCGCTTCACGACCGCTTTCGTTAAAGGGAATTGGCACCTTGGGAAAAGTATGTAGAATGATGGACGAAGAATGCCCTGAATTAACGGTCCTGGCATTTTCATTTTTGCGAAAAAAGTCAGAATTTGTTGGCAATTTGAAAACTAGTAATATGTTTACATGTGAGTCCACCATCTGCGTCACCTAAAGCGAGTTTGTGTCGTCACAAGGAGGGCATGCGAACGGCAAACTTTGCGCCAGCCAGTGACAGCTGCTGTGGCCGGCACGGCACGATGGGTGCACCGGTAGCGTGAAACGCGACTGGCTGGTCGACCGGCGCTCGTTCGCGCAGGGTAAGGGACGTGGGGGGCACGCATCGTGAACCACTAGTGTGCCGAGCGGCCTGACCGACCGTCGTGGCGGTCGGGGCGGACGCAGGTAACTGAAATACTGGGGACGGTTCCAAAGCGAAGTGCGGGGCAATCACAGGTGGAGTAACTCTGAATGACGTATGCGAAACGGTCAACGGGATTTGTTGACGTTGAAAATGACACATATGACCAACGGTTTTTTGGCGTTGCACTCAGCAAGCAGGTCGCTTTGGAGGGAAAAATTTGGATTTGGGGGTTTCTCAGTCACACGACAATCTGGCTATCTCAGTTAAAAACTAATGTTAAAGGTGTATATTCCCTTTAATGAAGCATAGCAGTGCTCCAGGAAGTGCACTCCCTTTGGCGGATTCGAAAAGGAATCATTGAACAATTTAATACGAGCGCGCCCGCCGGTATCGCCCCAAAAAGACGTTTTACTGGTTTGCACAAACCAAGTTAGCATGTAACCGCTCTGCTTAAACTCTAGAGTCAAACGTTTCAGTCTTTTTTTTATTAGCACAAGAAAGTTGTTCCCCCTCCCCTCTGTGTTAGTCAGTCCCTCCCTCCCTCTGTGGAGCAGACCAGGTCGCCTCCCTCCCTCCCAGCTCGGACTAAAGCTGGATATTTTCAGGTCCGTCTACGGTCTAATTAGCGACGTATTCGTATACGAATTCAGCGACGAGTCCGATTTGGCTCAAAATCAGTATATAGAATCAACCTTAACGATATGTTCACGAATATGCTATTATTTTGTTATAGCTGACCCAGTTTGATCTCCGACGGTCATCAAAGTTCACGAAACGGTTTCGTGAACTACGAAACGGTTTCGTGAACTACGAAACGGTTTCGTGAACTTTGATGACTCTTGAAGGTCAAACTAGGTCAGCTATCGAAAAAAACAAAAACAGATAGCATATTCGTGAATACCTCTGCGAGATTGACCTACATACTGATTATGAGCCAAATCCGACTTTTCGCTGAATTCGTATACGAATATGTCGCTAATTTGACGGACCTGAAAATATCCAGCTTATAGTGCAAGCCTTCTTTCCGATCCCTCCCCTCTGTGGAGCAGACCAGTCACCTCCCCCTCTCTTCTGTGGAGCAGGCTAGTCACCTCCCTCCCCTCTGTGGAACAGACCAGGCGTAAATCCGCGCCTGGGGCCGCTCAAAGTCCGCCGGCCGGCCCCGCTCCACGTCACTCGTCACTCCGCGGCTGTACTTTTCAAACACGGGGCCGTCGCCTTCCGAAGTCCGAACTGACACTGAAAGCCAGGACGCTCCCCGCGGCCAGAGCTAGAGGTCGGCCTGCACAAAAAGTGTCACGCCGCAACGGGTGAAGCAGCGCACGACGTCGGTGCAGTACCGATGGCACGGTATGTAGTGTACTGCCGTGACGTGACGGTGCCGTGACGTGACGGTGCCGTGACGTGACGGTGCCGTGACTCACTCGGGACGCATTGTACTATACTCTGCGATGACGACAGGATAGGTCTCATGTCAGAATTGTGAGCTCTGATAAACAGTCAACTCCTCAAACTAATCTATTGATGACCAAGACGCGTTTCGAATATAACTTCTTCAGTTGGTCATAACGAATTCAGCTGGTCATTTATTTCTTATGACTTACTGTGTTTTTGTTTTTTTTTTTGGGGGGGGGGCGCTAAAGCTCATTGAGGCTATCAAGCGCCCTTTATGACTAACTGTGTAAGTGATACATATGCATATTTAGGTATAAAATGCGTCTTGGTCATCAATAAATTAATTTGAAGAGTTTACTGTTTACATATGATTTGTGAACATGAACGATAACAGTGAACTTTGAATAGAGAGCTTTGAACAGAAGTGCGCTTAACAGTAAGCGCATAGTTGAACGGTGAACGATGAACAGTGAGCGGTGAACGCTCGCACCCCGTTCTCGGTGCATTTATGTCTAGGCAGGCCTGGCAGGCTCGGTGCCTGGCAGGCTCGGTGCCTGGCAGGTGCTCGGTGCCTGCGGGCCATAGTACCGGCCTCTGCGATGGTCCATTGTTCTGGGCGGGTAACAGAGCGGCTGCTATGCGACGCCATGCGCTCGGCGTCAGCGGAGTGCAGCGCACAGATGGACAAAAACCGGGCAGAGGCAGACCGTTGGCTCAGCAGAGCGGGGGACTCACAGGTCAGCCCAGGGTCGCTGGTGAGAGGACACGCGTCACGCACTGAGCTAGGGAGGAGAGCAATCAACTACGTTAATAGATGTTTAAAACATAGGGATGTCTTGTCTTTGTTTATATACTGCGAAGTTTATTTGTTCAGAGAGCAGATGTGTGTATGTGTCACCCGACGAGCGCCTGGGGGACTTGTCTTAAACACGCATAGGTTGTTGCATGCTTTTCTATGTCTGTCACGACCTGTGAGGTGTGACAACCATGTTTGTTTATTCTATTTTTCGCTGTGTTATGAAGTACACTAAAACAAAGGTGGATTCGGAACAGCTGTACGGCTTGGGGGACTGAATATCCGCAAAAGTCCGACACAATTCCAAAAACTCACCATATTTCGTCTGCTTTTGCATTGGACTAGTTTAAACCAACTTTCCATTGTGAATGCTGTTTATATTTCCTTTTAAGTCAGGCTATGTGTTAGCTTTCGGTAGATTTGGGTAGTTTTTGGAGCACTGGTCCTTCGTCCCCCTATAGGTCCGTCCCGGAACGAAAAATAATAATCTATCTGGTGCCGGAAATTTATAATTATGCTGAGCTGTACATTATAAGCTTAACTGAAATCTCTGACGGAGAAACGCGAGCGACCCAGGCGAGTCTGCTCCAGGCCAGCCCCCACCAGTCTGTACGGAGCAAGGGCAGACATTTGCCGATTTCTGCGCTGAATAAAACCAACCGACCATGACCATTGACCATTGACCATTGACCATGCTCCAGAGGACCAGGCGGGAAACTTGATATCAATATTTATTTTGCAAGCACGAATTATTTTGCATGTTTTATTTATCTGTGTGGAGATTCCAAACGAGTATTTTGTTTCCTCGTCACCAGGTAAATGCATTTTTCATTAATACCTACAGCTTTTATTAAATGCTATAGTTAAAGGGAATGTTTCAGCTTTTTGAAAGTTGTCAAATGTACGCCGTTTGTGGTGCAAAATATAGAATAATTGCTTCCGAACACGATTATGACATTTGTTTTTTGCATGCGGTGCTTAATTTCATAAAAAATACGTTTTAATATTTGGGCCGATGACGTCATATAAAGGAATTTTGGGAAATAGAGAAAACCTTCACATTTCCATAGGTATGACTAGTGTATGGCTAATGTATGGCCAAAGGTAAAACAAGTCGACTATAATCAACATTTAGTAAAGAGAGACGACGACATCGGCTTTACGCGGCGATTCAAATACACTAGTGCCGTAAGTTTTGCCGATGTCAAAACAAAACTCAAAATTACTTTATATTTGACCTTTGTGGGTGTTTTAACTTCTACACTACTTAATTTAAATGCAAATCAAACAAAATAGCTATCTCAACTCAAATATAATGTTAATGTGAAACATTCACTTTAATGATTGGAACGATGTTAAACTCGCCTAAGCAACCTAAACTCCACTTTAAGCCATGTTTTGTTTTATTGATCTAATGTGATTCATTCTTAAATTCTTTTGGGTGGCATTTCTGATACGCGTCTACGTTTACACTTAATGTTGTATTTCGCCGTGCTACGGTACACAGTACACACCTCATGAATGCCAATAGTTTGAGGACATAATCGTAGCAAACAAATCCAAGGCACAAATTTATTTAGTCATTACCACCGCTGGTCTACTGAATGCATCTGCAAACACATTTTGCCGATAGACGGCCCACTGCCCAGTGCCCACGACTGCTAGCCGGAGTCGGAATATTTTTGTCGACTCTGACTCCGACTCCAGCCGAAATCAACGACTCCGACTCCGCCCCCACAGCCCTGGTCATGAGTCATGACTGTACGTTGCATCGTTCATGACAAATAAAGGTGACCATTTATCGTGAAGTGCGACCGACCGCCGTACGTTTCGGTGTTCTGCCATATGCAATTAGGGTAATATTTGACCGATAAATTATCGACCTGGAATCACACAATTTTATGATAAGGTAGTTTACCGTTGCACTATCATATCACGCGAATTCGGTTGCTACACGAGCTATTTTGTGGGCTTTTAATGAAGCTTAGTATCAGGTGGGACGGGGGGGGGGGTCGTTCTCTTCTAGTGCGCGTAATTCTTGGAGGCTGTCCAGTGTCCATGCGCATGCTAAATAAGTGATGTAACTTTCCCGGCGGTAAAACTGATACACTTCTCCGATGTACATCTGACAACTTTTCTAGAAATCAGCTAGGTACATCACTGCAGTGGCACATGGCCATGCGCATGGTCACAGCAAACTGCCACGCTGAGTTCCTGAATCGTGCGTCACATTATTCCAGCCAGTCGCGATGAAGCCGCATGCTCCCCAGTCAGTCCCATGGCGCCCGTCTGGCCCATCAGCCGATGCAAAATCAGCATAACGTAGTCTGGGCACGTTGTGCGTTCGTCTCGGGCGATATGGGCTCACAAGCGGCGCGCCGACTTTGATGGCGCCTGCAGCAGGCGCCCAATTATTCTGGCGGCGAACTAGTTATACTTCTCCGCCCGCGGTGGAGAGTGGAGTGACTTCCGTTATAATGCAACTGGACTGAATCGCAGTCACGCTCTCCGGCAGTCTCGCATGCCACCGCCTCCGCAACGACCCCGTGTCAGATTCCAGCGCTGCAAGTGACGAGGCAATGAAATCTGTACGTACAGCTCGGGTTTATGTAACCCACTGCCCTGCAGCACATGGGAGTTGCTGGAGATTAATGTTTGTTGACCAGGATAATCCCATGACACTCTCGTTACATCAGCATTACTGTGTTGCCATGCGGAGCCCTGAGCCTGCTTCCTCTCATGATGTCCGATTGCAGCAGGTTCCGTGCTAATTTCGTCACCTTCTTGTGATGGTTTCTTGTTGTGCGACATGTTTCCCATACCTGTGGAGTACGCCCCCCGTATCGTTTCCCTGAAGGTGTCTACGTGACTTCACTTCACATCCAGAAACTTGACATGTATATAAACCCTTCAGCTTATGAACAACTGTCCAGGCATGTGTCGCCACTTGGGCCATTGATAGTCACCGGAACCTTGCGACCCTGGTCTGATGACGATTGATTTCAGTCTCTGACGCTGTACGCTCGCTGTGTTTCCGGCAGGCTCCACGTCACGACTGGATTGTCTTCTGGACATCTGGGACTCCCGCCTCATGCAGAACCGAGCTCCCCCAACGGAGCTGAAGACGGAGAGGGAGACGGGCACAAACGGAGACGCAGAGCCGTCCGCGGTGGGCAGACTGGCGTCTCGGAAAGACACACAATTGGTCGATAGGCTCAGCAATCCACTGGATTGTTTGGGTGATGCGCCGCTATCAATCCAGGGAGTGAATGCCTGCCAGGATGATGAGTCCAGTGTACCGGTGGTGTCCAGTCCCTCAGCGGATACAGAGGTGTCGTCTGTCCAACGTTCGGCCATCCCAGGAGGCGGACATGATAACTCTCCAAGTGGTCTGGCAGACGTCAGGACTGCGTGGCTAAGGGAATGTTTGAGTCCCATGTCAGCAGCAGCATCTGTGAGCTATTCGGTAAACTCAACAACCCCACAGGCAGTCACGGTAATGGCTGATGATGGACAGTCGTCCCAGGACTCGGAGGCTTCAGTGAGCCTCCTAACACGAGCTGCCACCCCGCCCGACTCCGTGCCAGTGATTCTATTGGAGCCTCTTTCTGAGCCCCTGTCGGAGTCCGATTCGGACCCATTGTCGACCTCCTTTTCGGAATATTTTTCTTCTCCCTCCTCGGCGCCCCTGTCGGCGCCCCTGTCGGCGCCCCTGTCGGCGCCCCTGTCGACACCCCTGTCGACACCCCTGTCGAAGCCCCTGTCGAAGCCCATGTCGTTGCCCATGTCGGAGCTGTCGGTACCCTCAACCGACAGTGGCATGTCTGAGGCGCCTACCGACGAACCTTCGTCTGCGCTCGACCTGTCCATCACCGGCGAGAGCACCTTGTCCGGCGGCGGTGACAGCACTGGCGACGAGGCAGCCCGGGGCCTGACGGAGCCGCGACGGCCGGCGGCCGGCGGCGGGCGGCGCGGGCCACGTTGGCGGGCGGCCGAGCTGCGTCCGCGCCCGCTCTCGACCATCAGCACGACGTCATCGTCTTCGTCCTCGGGTGGAGGGTCGCTGCCGCGCTCTCTGGCGCGCCGCCGGCCGTCTCGGGCAGCAAGAGAAGGGGTCACTGTCACCGGTGAGTGGATTGGGAGGGACGAGACTTGGTGTTGCCGGGGTTAGGTGAACGCTTCGTTTGGAAGCTAACACTTGATGGTGATGATTGATGTTTAAGGGAACTCCGTCAACTTGGCGTGGTGTGGCGTCACGCGGCGCCCAAAAACTGACACCTTCAATTTTTCACTGAATTGAAGGTGTGTTGACCGAAAGAAATTCGACTTTCTGAATGTGTATTAGTACGAAAATATTACAACAAGAAGATATTGATCATTACGGTCACATCCTGTTTTTATTTCATTACACTATTGAGGTATTTACTTAACCCTATTCCTGGAGGGATGAAAAGTATACGAATCTGTCGGGGGGGGGGGCTTATTCGGCCCGCCCTTCAGATCTCCGCCTGCCATAAGAGCTAAAACATGCAACTTGAGTTGTGAACTAAGGTCGACAATGAACTCTATTTGTCAAATTTGTTGACCTGGGGCATATATCTTCAGGGTCAAAATGACGTCATCAAAAATTTATTTTTGTCAAACATGATATTTTCAGGAAACCTTGCCATTATCTCGGAAACTATGGCAGCTAGGAGGAATCTGGAAAATCACTGTAAAGCGGTTTTAATTGTCTTTCACGCGTAAGGCATCAGAAATGACATCAGGTCAATGGTTTGGACTGTAGAGGTCAACAAATGTTAAGGTGGAGTCACATTATGTTACCGATATATACCTACATCAATTCATGTAAAACCACTAGCGCACTACATAAAGACATCGAAACATTATTCAAAGATAAATGCAAATAGTGTAAGCAATACAAAGTGAACTAACTACTTATAAATGTGAATAGTGTAAGCGATACAAAGTGAACAAACTACTTATGAAAGATACAAGATCCAAACAGATTAAAATAAATATAAAATCAGCGATCATAACAAACAGCGACCGTAAAAGACGAGTTTCCTTAAAGCGACGCTACATAAGTGATGACATGTTTTCTAAAAGTGTTTAAATCATCTACAAGAAAATCCACCTCTGGGACGCTGTTTAAAAACATGCCGACTAGCCTAGGTACCCTGCAGAGTAGTCTGCCCTTCACGGTGTTTACGCGGGGGCAGATCTCGTGGAACAGCTTGTGAGTGCGGGTCGATCGAGCTGCGTACATTGAAGTGAAAAAGCTTGTTAGCAAAGTTCGAGAATATAATTTCGAGTGGAAAATGTTCCTGATAAACAATAGGTCATGCTGAATTCTACGAACCGATAGAGGAGGTATCCGGAAGTGATGCAACATGTCTCAGTATCCTAGAGAACCGGTGTGACCAGAGGAAATATGAGTTAGAAGCCAAATTAGAAAGTTGTGTTGAACTCGATCGATCCGCACTATGTAAGAATCAGCCGCGCCCGCCCAGATCACGCTACCATATTCTAAAATTGAGCGTACGTTGGAAAAGTAAGCGCACAGTACCGCGTCCATGTTAAACTTTGAGCCATGTGAACCTGTTTGACAAGAGCGAATAAGTAGTACGAGTGATCGATTGGCCCTTTCTGACAACATTTGTGACCTGAGGGGCAAATGTAAGCTTGGTGTCGAGAATGATGCCCAAGTCTCGAATCTTTCCAACGCGCTCGAGTTTCGTAGCACGAATATCGTCTAGTATCGTCTAGTATCGTCATAGACAATATCGTCTAGTCGGGCGCGTGCCTAAGGGTCATCGTGAATTATTTGTGTTTTTGGGGATTCAGAGTCGGTTAGTTTTAGAGTTAGAGATATATGCTAGCAGTGTAATCGTTAGGGCAGTGCTTCTAGTAGCGAAAGCCTCTCTGGCAAATACCGATAATTTTGTGATTCCATATTGATCTTGGCGAGTTTGGAATATCTCAGCAACTAGAGTGAGTCTGAAGAAATTATTAATTAAGTATTGTCTAAATTTAGAGGATTATGTTTGATAGACCATTGACAACAACTTCACATGAGCGATGTGAGAATGATTACTTTATGTGGAACTTTATTCGGATTTCATGGACTATGCTATTGCGGTTAGGTTCGTTCAAATAAAATGTGATACAGTGAACAGTCTGTATTTTATATATGCTCTCAACTCTACTAATGCACTCTCTTAACTCTTTCTATTTCTGACGCTCTTACCCTAATCAATGAAAATTAATGCTTCTGGTTAATGGTCGTACAATGGGGTAAAAGCTGCAGATTGATGAAAACATAAAATAGCATTAGATGCCTAGATGGGTTTTGTTTTTGCTCTACATCTAGACACAATGTAAGTCCTCAACTCTGCTTGGTTCTCGTCTCGGAGCCTTACAAGTGGACACAGCAGCACATGTAGGGCTTACTCAAATAAGCCGACGCGTGGATCTCGGAACGCGTTTGATCTTGGAAATGTGTGCCACATGCAATCGAGTAGCGTTCGGTCGGGACCTGAGGATAACTGTACAATCTGTATATGGTCGACACGCCGTGCTACGCGCCCGTGCAGACATGCATAACTTGAGTGACGAATTTCACAGAACTTTTGTATATTAATCATTTAAGCATAATGATGAAGCCATTGATATTTATTGATATTAGTTAGTATATCAGTGTTTTACAATTTCTTCTATTAATATTCATTTTATTTGTGTCTGGGTGATTGGTACTACTTGACGACTGTAATAAGCGAATTCATCGGACGTAGTTGAATTCAGTCGGCGCTATAGGCTCATACTTCGCTTTACGCTACGGATAAACGATGCGATATATTACCTTTGCGACGTGCATTTCCATGAACACAGGCGGATAAAGAACATTTCCAGTGGAGTGTAACAATCGGATGCGCGAGACTTCTGAACACAATGTCATGCAACTGGCCCACTGTGACAGGTCTTGCACGCAAACCCTATCGCCGGACCGACGCGACGGTCTGCCCAACCGGAAATCATCCAACATTCCCACATGTATGTATATGTCTTCCAGCGTCAGAGGTTGAAATAAACACCGGCGCTAAACGCTCGTTGCGTCATGCAGTGCTTCGTGAAGTCCAGCTGGCGGTTTGTCTAGGTCGAGCAACGGGTCATGTGTAATGCTTGGAAACGCAAACGACACAGCTTGCAAGAAAGCATTCATACAAGCACAACGCTGGGAAAAAACATGTGACATGCGTTCTAAGGACTGGCTATACTGGCGATGCAGGAAAGAACCTTTTTCATGCACATTCTGTAGCACACGGAGACACGCATGCGATGCCGCACTGCGACACTCCCTGGTTTCTCGCCGGGATAGATTCTCTCACCATTGAAGGAGTTTGCTTGCTGATCCGGAACGTCTCACGGCAGCGACCAATCTGTGTATATTAGCTAGATTAGTCAATACAGCTAATTATAATTTATTAGCTATGCGGAATTAGATAGCTGTATTAGGTATAACGATTTTTTTAAATAGTGAGATGTATTGATTGGATGGATTTCCGAGATCAGGGCCCACACTAAGCAGAGTTTGTTGTGCGAGCCCTGACACCACCATCCGATTGTGAAATTCCAGGTTACGGCAGGATTGAGTAACGAAGGTTTTACGTCCCGTCACGACTGAGGACGGTCCAACCAGCCCACTGGCTTCAGCTGACCTTGAGCTGACCCTGAGCGCGGCCGCTGCCACAGGCCGCAGGTCATCCACGCCAGGAGAAAATAGCGAGCGCTGAAGGAATCGAACCCGTACCGCCAGTGCTGGTCTAAGTGCAGTGCAGATCTAAAGCCCAATGCTCTCCCGACTTAGCCACACGAGCGGACGAAATGTGTGGGCTATCTCTCTCAATTTCACATCTCTTGCGCAGTGGTTCTTCATTCTTTCTTTACGAAAATTGTGCGAAATCTTAGGGTTTAAAAATATTAAATTTGCAAGTTCTCCATTAAGAGGGGATAATTTTTTGCATATTTATCTCACCCTGCTCTCTTATGACTTTATAATAGTTGAAGCAAGAAAGCTTATATATGAATGGATTTACTTGTATCCCTCCATTCCACTCTTATTGTTTATAGCTATCTCGGTCTCTCCTTTTCTCGCTCTCAAGCATGTTTTTACGAGTGAGCGCAAAGCGCTCGCGAGTCCTCACTGAATACGGGATTGTATCGCATATAAGTGGCCGACCCGACCCAACCGATCATAACGCTTTTGAGGAGCTTATATCTTCGGAACCCTGCATCCGGTTGGCAAACGGTCTTCACCATCTGGTAGCCCCATTCAATCAATTATGTTATTGCCATGTTTCATCTCATGTGAGGGGTCAGAATGACGCGTGGTACTGGCGCATGCCGCGTCAGGGTGTCAAAAAGCGTTATCCTACTATAGCTGAGAAACGGCCGGACTGATTAACCGTATTCCTTGCGGGGCAGATTCTGCCTCTCCGTTTTGTTCGCTTGCCACTTCTAAACCGTTGGTCTAGCGTCTTCAAACTTTGAGACTTTCCTAGAATTAAATTACGCGTGTTGTTAAAATTGTGAAAAATCGGACTTGCAGAGGCGGTGTCAGGCTCATATTTTTGGGAGGTTGTTACGAATGCGGTTGTGCGGTGTATACTTCCTTCGTAGTTTGCAGTGCAATAAATGGGTCAGAAACGATGTCTCTGGAATATACATAATACATATTTTGAACATATTTTGGGGCAGAGGAGCACTCAGGCACATAAAATAGAAGACGATACCCACCGTCAAATTAGGTCCAGCTTCAAGGTAGTAAGATGATTAAAGGGGTTACGCACAAGGTGCCCTTAAAATGTTTACCTGGATCCACCTGTGCGCAATATATTAATTTGAACAAATAACTAAAAATGCCCACATGTGACGTTCATATCGTCCCAAATAATCACGAACAGCACATATTTCTTTAGAAAATATCCCCATTTTACATTCTCTGAATACGCCTATGACGTTTCATTTTGGTACTCATGTCCTTTTTAAATATGAGAGACCAGTACATTGGAAGCTCAAACACGTTTGGGCATGGAAATCGGTGGAGCCACATTGCTGCTATGACCTTTCAAAGAACACCAAGCAATTCAAGTATTTTTTGCTCCCTGGCCCATAATTTTTTAGCAAAAAATACTGTTTTGGATCCAAGAAAAAATACTGTTTTGGATCCAAGAAAAAAAAATGGCGCATCGAATAGCGTTTGTCCCATTGAAATCGACCGAGTGGTTTTCGAGATCTCTGGGGGGGGGGGCATTATCTGCCCCCGCACGTTGACGTAATTCTAGCCGCCCGCAAGGAATAGGGTTAAGTTGAAATTGTGTATGTGGTTTGAGACCACACTACTGGCAATGTCGCGCAAGTCAAACTCTGAGTCACACTGCACGTGCGCCCCCTTGTTCCGTAACTCAGAAACTATCTGGTTTCTACGGGCTCTTTCGTCCTTCGCCGATTAAGTCGTCTTACTGGTAGTATGGCTTCTTCTAGCAACCCGGAAGTCAAACTGGCTATTCTCCTGGTTTAGAGAACCACAGTTAGTCCTTTTAGCGAGCGTTAACGCGAGGGTCTGTAGCGACTACCACTGGAAACGCTCGCTCAGGAAATGTAGCTGTTTTGTTAATGTTTTTTACGATCAGGATTCAGCCATCAGGAAGCCACGAACGTTCAACTGGCTCATATTTGACAATCATATCAGAAACCGCGCCTTCTCTTGTTACCGTGGCTGGTGTCTGCATACTGTCCACTTTCAGGTTATAACGTCCAGGTTATAACGCCATACTGTCCAGGCTATAACGTCAAACAGAGTAGAAGTTTCTCGCTTGCTGGCATTCGTCTGGGGTGCTCCACATCTACGCTGGCAATAGGGTACACTTATATTATTCTGAAGAAAAAAAATGCGTGACAACCTGGGAACTTACACGGCGTGACAACCTGATCTGCATGGTACTCCAGCCTGCTGTCTAGCTGATTAGACGTTATCAGGTGTCGGAAGCATGGTTGTAACTTTAATGCAAAGGGGGGTTGTAGCTACAACCCAAATAATTTTGGAATTTAACACTACGCCTATGACGAGATGTGGTAGAAATGGGCTCTTAACAACTAAGTGCAACCCAAATTATTTTCAAAAGGTTACGCCTCTGGTCGGAAGAAGAGCAGACATGAACCGACCTTTTTATTTTCAGAGTGTAGATATTTATTAATTAGCACAAAAAATACCATAAACATCACACTTACGTCTGAGTTACATACACATTTTTTTATCTACTTGTTATTTTTGTGTAGCCCGTCTGGCCAAGCCGGGACGGAGCCAATGACATCGGTCCAGGCTCCGGGGAGGTCGGGGGGGGGGGCTTACCGTCCCGACTGGGCAGAACTAAGGGCCACCTCCCCTTGACTGGCCCCTTGAGGACCCTTGACTGGCATTTTAGTAAAACGTTATCAACTGAGGGGCCATCACTTCCCCTACCTTGGTTATTTCCAAAATCAATGGTAGTATTTTTTGTATTGTATTGGCATCGATGCGAATTCAAACAACAACGTATAGCTATTTTCGCACAAGTCGTTAGGAATGAATGACGAGCTGTACCTATATACTAGAGCTGCACTTTGCAGGCTCGCAGCAGCCAATCGGCATCGCTTTGCAAACCTTGAACTCTAAATAAACTGAAAACATACATAAACAACGATAATTATGGGTATATAATGAGTCGCTTTTAAAATATTTAATTCGTTTGGTCGTTGTCGTTTACTTCATCCTTTGCACTAGTTTCAATCGACTTGAACCTTGCGCGTCTACGGTCTATGTAGTATCAATACTCGAAAGGAGTTAGTCGAAAGCTCTCAATGAGATACAGCTAAAGCATACGTAACAGTATCAAAATAATCCACATATCTGCAGTCTGGACAAGGTCAAGTTTAAATATAAGTTGGTATTTGAGTGTTTTATGTATATTTTATATTCGTAGCCTCGCAATGGTACCATTATCGACCCCGAAGCGATCTCAATGGTGCAACATAGCTACATGTGAATGCATATGTTTCATTACAGAATTCTGATTGTATTTACCGTAAAAACACTCTCCGATAAATCAAACCGGCTATTCTGAGTGTCGTGTCAGGGTTAAAAGGAAGATACATGTTAAAAACGACACTCACTCACACACGCACATAAGTAGACAATAAAACACGATCGCAAACACACACATGCAGCACAGCACATCAGTTGCCATATAAAAGAGCGCCAACTTGACGCTTAACAGACGATAAAGACATATCACGCAGGTCGGAAGGCAGGGTGTTGTAGCGCTGTACTATACTATATGAAAAGCGACGCTTGCGGGTTGCAGTTGCTCGAACGCGCGGAGGCCCAAATCAGCCGTCCTGGCGGGTGCTCTGTGAACGAAGTTCCAGAAACTTGGCCGAAAAGCCGGGAAGCGAGAGCCTGGTGGTTTCCCCGTGCCTGCAAAATTTTTGTGAAGAAGTTGATAGATTGAAGTTCGTACAGCTGCCGGGCGGTGAGCCAGCCTAGTTCATCTCGCACGTCCGATATGTGGTCGAATTTACGTCGGCCAGAGCCAGCGCGCAAACCAAAATTGAATACCTTTTGGAGACGCTGCGTGTTATTCTCTGACCTGTTCCCAAAGACCGTCAAACAATATCGGACGTGCAAGAAAGACAAGCCGTCGACTATGACGGGTAGAAGTGACGAAGGGATCTGATGACGCACGTGAGGACAGGCCGATGAGGATACCGTTACATATTTTTGACGAGGCAGATACGTTGCGAGTCCCCACGAAAGGTCCTATGTCGAACAGTACGAGGGCCAAGATTATCTCACGTGGGGCTCTTCACGACTAGCCGTTTTCACGTCGGCTTATTGTTGCGCGAAATGTTGTTAAAACACATTTGTAATGTTTTGAAATGTTTTAGCTGGTAAGCCCCGGCTTTCTCACTGAATTGGACCAATTTGCGAAAAAAAATTTTATAACCCCCCTACGCACAGTAGAGCGAAGGGTTAAAATAATTTATCGCAAAATTTGTCCATCGTGGAAGACGTGTACTACAAAGACAATTTTAGAAACATTTCGCGCCAAAATAAGCCATCGTGAAAACGGCCTAACTATGTCCTCAGACGGGAAACCGAATTTGTGGTCTGTTGGCATGCCACGACAATTTGAACGGGAACCACAGAGAATTAACTCCTGTTTTCCCGTATTTACTTTCCAAAACAACGGAATGAAACTCAGGTGTCGAGAGATGACTAAAGCCTGTTTCCATGGTAGCAATGAAAGCAAATGAAGCTGAGGGAGGGATCCTTTTTGCCTGAGACCAAATTGGTTATCGTCACGTACTGCAAAACGTGCGCCTGCGGTGCAATAGAGGGATAAGTCATTGGCAAAAATCTGGAACAGGAGTGGGCCGAGTGAGGATCCTTGGAAAACACCGCTAGAATTTGGTAGGGATCGGGAAAGGTGGCGGTACCAAACCATAAGTTTCTAAGCAATACCAAACCAAAGTCAGACCAAAATTGCGAAGGATATTTTTGGTATATATCGTCATTTAAATAGGATCAAACTTACATATAACAAAATAGATAAAAGCTCTTTATACTTATGGAGCCTGTCTCCACTGATTGCCTTGCATCCCAGTGGCCAGCCTGAGACGGTACATCACCGTGGAACCCCACCTGCCCCTGTCTGCCCTGTCTCTCGCCCCAGCAGCAGTCTGGGCTGTGCCTGTCTATCGACCAACCATGGGCGTCACATGGAGGACAGCAGACCATTTGTCATCTGTGCCCACCCACGTCGCCCAGGCCGCCTATAGGATCTCTGTGATACGCCGGGACACGGCGACATAAGCTCGTTAACTTTACCAGGATCTGACATATCTGTCTTTGTGTACAAATATACCGTGAGCAGACAGGTGCATGGATCTGAAAGAAAGATCTAGAATCCCAGAGGATCTCCCGACAAATCGCAATGTTGGATCTTTGATCCCACTGGATCCCACGACAAAATGCAACAATGGATCTTAGATCCCAGTGGATCCCTCGATTAAATTTGCAACGCATCTTGGATCCCACAGGATCCCATCATACAACAATGCAAATGGATCTCTGGTCCTAACGGGTCTCGGATCCGACAGGATCCGACTTATAAATTAGGCCTTAATTATAGTATTTCTTGACAAAATCTAACTACAAAATATGCCCAATGCCCATACTAGTTTCATTTACAAGGAATTGAAAATTACTGACATCTGCTTAAAGACGTGATCTGAAAATACATATATGTATAATGGCGGATCTGGGATCCCAGTGGACCCCAGTGCAAAATGGTGTCGTGATCTCGGATCCCGGCGGATCCGTCGACCAATGTTGAAGACGCATCTGTGATCCCAGTGGATCCATCGACAAACTGTGAAGGTGGATCAATGCTACCCTCTATAATCGTAAATGGGATAACTGCCCGTGATCAATTTGATGAATAAATAAATAAATAATCTATATGCCGTTATTTACCGCCGCTAACGCCTCTGTTTCTCCCTGTCCGGCAGACTCGGCGCACGGCGAGCTGTCCGTCACGGGTGTGGCTGTGGGTTCACCGCGGTCCCGGCCACTCCAGCTGGACTCCTGTGTCACTCAGGCCGACCGGGTGGTCGCTGAGATCGTGCAGACCGAGGCCGTGTACGTCAGTGACCTGCGCGAGGTCATAGAGGTGAGTGGCCCGTGGCTGGTCAGAGGTCAGGTCAGCCGTGACCGTTCATTTCAAGGGTTACCTACGCTGTGACATGTCAGTCAGTCCTGTGGAGAACAAGTAATACCATGGATGAGAAATACCTATATGAGAAATACTGAGGTATTTCTAATCCATGGTAATACCAGCACCCTGAGAAAGCCACCACCGACCGACCGTGTCCCTCTTCTCTTTATCTGCTGGTTCCAGCCATGTGACGTCATATTCATGCTTATCTAGCTGCGTCATATACTGATGCTTATCTATCTGCCCCGCTCTATTCCTGTCCCATATCGGCCCGATCAGCGACCATGGGACGGAACTGGCCTTGAATGGTTCAACTGGTGTGGGACGCTGTGACTCCAGGCCTGAAATCGAAATCGATCGTTTTATTATTGCGTTAACCTTGACGGCGGCCTGCGTGGTGTCATAGATCTGCTCCATCTCACTGTTTGGTCTTTTGTGTAGTGCTTGCCAGCCGCGAGCGCTACGGTTGGCAACAGCCAAACATGGCTTGGTGTGTATGTGCTGTCAATTTCCTCGAACGCTTATGCCTTGATTTGGCTTGTTGTAATCGTCAGGACCTCTGGATGGAGAGTAAACCAGCATGACACCACCGTCACAGTTCATTGTGGATTCCAATTGTGTCGCCTGTTCTTTCCTTTGTCCGGACCTATCCAGTGATTATTGAGAAAAAAATGTTAAAATTAAAATATTGATAATTGAATTCAACCACAGTGACGCAGCAGCGTTTCTTAATGCATATTATGCTAATATGCTATAGCATAGATAGCAGTAGAACTTCTGCCCTTGTCACGCGCTCACGTGCATATCGGTTGGGCGGGAGTCACGAAGGTGATAAATGGTTAAAGCGGTTTCTTTTCCTATCCACACGCCGTTTTTGGTACCCTAAGCTCGCACCGTTCTCGGACACGAATCTCACTATCGGAGGTCCCCTAGAGTTGTTTTGATTCCCCGTGCTGGCGTCCCAGGCACTCCGCACCGTCGCCACCACAAAAGCAACTAGCCTTTTATAGCGTCTATCTTTTCGCAAAGTTAGATGCACCAGTGTCGCAAACATGTTGACCTCTAGTTCAAAAAATCTCAATTTTCGGCGGTCCTCGTAGAAATGTGCCAGTGGCATCTGTAACCCCTGCAAAGTGCAAAAAGCAGCAAATCCGCCTGAACATGTTAACACATCCCGAAAATTGTGTGCGAATGCCGCGCACGGGTTTTCCCCGCTAACGCCGTCCCAGAAACATTGGAGGACGGACCGGACGGACGGCGGACGGACGGACGGACGGAACGGACGGACGGACGGACCGGACGGACGGACGGACGGACGGACGGACGGACGGACGGACGGACGGACGGACGGACGGAACGGACGGACGGACGGACGGACGGACGGACGGACGGACGGACGGACGGAACGGACGGACGGACGGACGGACGGACGGAACGGACCGGACGGGACGGACGGACGGACGGACCGGACGGACGACGGACGGAACGGACGGACGGACGAAAATGGAAAGCTAGCTGCCAACTTAAGTCCCTGTAGCCGCCTGGCTTCGGCTAAACCGCCTCCGCGCCAGCCGTCGGCAAAGGCGGTGGGCAGCGGATTCTCCCGTGTGCAGCAAAGGCAGAAAACACGCGCTCGTGTTGGGCTGTCAATACTATTCAGCGTAGTTGTCCGCGCGGTTTCTGTAACCACACAATGCATCCACATACTAACTTCATTCTCGTACATAAACCAAGATCACAGTACTTCATTATAACGCTAGATTTCCAAATACACGTTACCAACGCCATTTGAACAGTAATTATGAACATTTCAGTCGTATGGCATCGAACATCTCAAGCAGAACATACACAAATCATCCACTCACCTACTCGTGCTGTCTCATGGGCTCTTAAAGCCAGAGCGGCGGTAACCAAACCAACTCGGTTACACGTAGCCACTCACATCAGTGGGCCACGTCACCAAAAACTGGCGGTCACTGAGCCGAGCGGAGACGTCCGCTCTCGACCCAGTCCGCCGTCGGAAAGAGGGCCCGGCCGGCCGCCTGACCCCGCCGTGACCCGGCGGTCAAGCGCGTTCCAATAGGTCACCCGCGCCGAGCTGCCCCACCAACTCTCTAGAGATGCAAACCACCAAATGAACAAACGGCGCCTACAGTCCCCATGATACAATCTCTGAAAAATGCAAAGGAACTCAAAATGCATGCGGCTTCTCTTAATATGCATTCCTAAGATTTTGGTACGTACTTCTAATACGTACTACTGTTTATCTATGGTATGGTCATAAGCAAATGGAAAGCTGTATTGTCAAATTAAAATTTAGTGGAATATAAATTAACACAAATGTCTTGTGACCATGAAGGATAAGGCTGCCTTAACATCTGCAAAACATATTTGCCTTTAAGAATAAGTCGGGTCACTGTAACGATAGGGAGAGTTGCACTTCTTAACTGGGGTTACGTTTTTACATTCATATAATAATTCACAGGCATCCATTTTACGAACGGTCGCTATAGGCTAATGAGCTTCCTTGAACTCACGCACCTCAGTCCCCACGTGCTCGTATACATATATATACACCTTTTAAATTCTTACTAAAACGACTCACTATTGGCGGCTTGGCCAAACGTTTTGCCCAACTGTCAATTCAGACCAATTGTGTAAGTCTGATCAAAAAAGTATTGTGCCGTGACGTACTTAAAATTTGTTTACATCAAATCTGAACCTCAGTTTGGCAATTAGAGCAGCAAACTAAAACATGATAAATAATGTGCAAATTGACATTTAATAACTAGGGCAAATGAATCAGCTGTCCACAGCTGTTTCTGTTGCACGCTCTTAAGACATCACATTTTGGGACGCGATGGCCCAATCCAACGTCGAACCTGTCCACGATAGACAGATAGCAGTCAGCTCATGGCAGGCCGCAGACAACGGATCGCAATCTGCGCGACAGCGGCCGTGGCCGGTCAATGTTCCCACACGCCGTACCTGCGCGTCTGCCTAGCAGTGCTGACACCACGGGGATGGGTGGGAACCTAGCCAGTCATGCCATCAACAAGCTCCGTGGTGGTCCAAAAAATCACCGGTGCAGAGTGCAGACATGCACTGTGCGGGAAACGCGAGTCTTTGTGCTGGCCAGGTGCATTGTGTTGCTGGAGGTGGTGTCATTCCCAGGACACCGATGTATGCCCCCAGTCCTCGGTTCTTGGTGTCTTGCTTTTTTACCAGGTGACCGCCAAAACCGCCGAGACGTCTTCCTCGCACAAGTCCTCGATTCCCCGTGGCATGCTATGTGGTGTGTATACTTGCCGATGATCACCAGAACTAGAAAGTCGACCTACTTGCCTGATAGCCTCTTTGGCTGTCGCCTGTAGGCCATGTTTTCAGCAGCGGAAAACACCGAGTGTCGAAGCCGGTCCCATCCGTCTTCATGTGTGTCATCAAGGCGTTTGCGGCGCGGTTCCGGCCTCGGTGACGGTCTCGGCGCAGTGTGACGTCACTAATGCCGCACTCCATCACATCATGTCACTTCACACCAATTATCACCATTTGACTCCGAGCCAAACAGCTGCCACGATTTTTTTTTCTTTTTTCCAACCAGACAGCTGTCTGTCTATATTAGATGGCCTTCATGATCTATGCATATGACTGGTTTCAATCTTTACTGGATATTTTAGTCATGTTATGATAATGAATAGCCAGCATACCGTGTCTTTATCTTGTTTCGTGTCATAGACGCCCGAACTGTGGATCACAAACGGTCATTGAAGGCCCGTGATGACCGGCACCCATGTGCGCCGATCCTCCCATGGATCATGGATCGCGGGGCTCAGAAGCCTCAGCGAGTGTTGCGCAACTGCGTACGTGACCTGTTTGTGTGAGACATGACTTTCCCTTTTGGTGCGAAAGTGTTGTCGTCGCGGGTCGGCGTTGTCGCCTGGGGCTACAGCGGCGGCGCCCGCACGGCACGCAGGCCGCTATCAGTGGGCTATCTCACGGGTAATGGTATCTCCCGGCTATCCTGTCATCGGCCTGTCCCGGGCATCCTGTCTGTGCCCGGG
The DNA here is from genome assembly GCA_014673585.1 of Semibalanus balanoides. Taxonomy (NCBI): domain Eukaryota; kingdom Metazoa; phylum Arthropoda; class Thecostraca; order Balanomorpha; family Balanidae; genus Semibalanus; species Semibalanus balanoides. The sequence goes on from VOPJ01007221.1 coordinate 47,677, forward strand.
ACCGGGGCAGGTGCCGTCTGTCTGTAGCTCAGCAGCTGCTATCTCTTCTGAGCACCCTGCCCGCGGCGCCCCGATCCCAGCTGATTTGTAGGGCCTTGAGTTTGATGCGGGCCAGACAAAGGGGTGCATCTCTTGTGGCAAAATGCGGGCCATCGAATGTGCTATAGATAATGCACAACATATGCTAAGTATGATATCAAACGAATATCAATTTGCGACGACACCATATAAAGTAAATCAAGTATTGCCAATGGTATACATAACTTGTCTACTCTTCGTTAACAAATATTTTCATGGTGTTGGTTTTGCTGTTTAATAATTGAGCGGGAAATAATGGTTATCAAGGGCGTGTAGGATCTCTATTATTGCTAGGAAATCATCTCACGACCGTGTCGGATGCGCGCGCGCTTGTGAACGCCGCTTTCTAGAAAGTCGCACAGGAGCGTTGCGTCGTTTGGCGAGGTTGCGCGTCTCGTCTGGTCTCGTCTCGCGCGAGACAGCTGCAGTGTGCGCCTCGCCGGCGCCCGCCAGCCGTCGAGGCTGCATACCATGCTCCATTGCTCCAGGGCAGCTGCCAGTTCGGCCGACGGGCAGCGTATCCCGATCTTTGGGCCTTTCGGGGCAGCTGGCGCCAACCGTGACATTCTCAGTAACGAGTTGATAACTTGCTACATCATGGCAGTGTATGAGAGAATAGTGTAAATGTACTTTAAATAGCATCTAATGGAACTATAATTGGCTAATCCATTTCACAAACTTCGACGATCTTGTAGTCGAGCTTTTAGAGAGAGTGAACTGCGAGCCAAGTGCAAATTTGAAAGCCGGCTTTATATTATGGCAGATCTTTCTCGGCATGCTGGCATTTTCCGTTTGCCAGTGTTTTCTTTTTAAAAACTATCACTTTTGGGTAACTAAAAATAGGTACATGGTCAAATTGTACTTATAATTATTATGCGTTCCCTTTGACCCTCATGTCTCAACGTAAATATTCTCATCACCTGGTGCCCACCAATCACCATGCGCGACTTTCCTCGTTCCTGGACCAGCGCAGTGTTCTTTTCATACGGTTACCAACTGACAACCTTGGCAGTGGGACTGCATGCTCCTATCAGCAGCGCTGGGCCATATTTTCATATCAGCGCTGCAATCAGCAAGACGCGCTGATCCGTAGCACGTGCCGGGGAACGCCAATGCTTCACGTCTTGTAACACCAGTAAGACGCCTTAATCGGCGACGGACGAGCGAGCTCGCCCCGTCTGTCTGCACCCCACCATAACTGTGCGTCTTCTGACCGCTGATTGGGCGAGGACTGCGCGTCTTCTGGTTCTGACCACTGATTGGGCGAGGGGCAGGTGTGAAGTTTCCTATTCAGTTGAGGGGGCTTCAGCCCCCTCAACTTGGCTTCAGCCCCCCCCCCCCACAACTTGGATTTTAAACATTTCAGAAAGATTCCGAATCTTTCAGTGAAATGTTTTGGTACCTATATGGAAGTTTTAGTATTACCTATATGCTATATTCCGGGAAATAGATTGCTGATTTAGGCGATATTATCACTATTCAATAGTTATGGAAACTTGAAATATACTAAAACTTGCATACCAAAACATTTAAACTTTTCAGAAAGATTCAGAATCTTTTCTGCGCGAAAACGGTTATTGTCTCAGAAAAGCTCCAGCTGTGTTGTGGTTGTTCGCCTAGTTACACCCAGTAGTTGCGTGCTGAAGACGTTCTTCCTGATAACGCCAGCTGGCTGAACAGAGCATTGTTCCATGTCTGCTGCTGGATGCCGACTCTTTATTCAAATGCTGGTATTGTTGTGGTCAGCCCTGTCGCCATGATCTATTGTCTAGTTGTCGGTTGTCACTTCAATGCTGCCTACTCTCGAGCATAACAACGGTGCTAACAACCGTTATTAGCGGGTATGGGCAGCACGCTTCGGTCAACTATTATATAAGCTGGCAATCAAGTTGTATAATATTGAAACTTGTTAATTGCGTATAGTTTAAATGGATATTATTGTTTTAACCCGGCATTGACTGGGGTCCAATCTGGTCCACTTATATTAAATAAATTGGACAAAATTGTTATTGACTGGGGTCCAATCTGGTCCACTTATATTAAATCAAATTGGACAAAATTGTTATTGGCACCGTTTTAGACCACGCCAGATCGAGTGGTGATGACCCCGTCCAAATCGGTCTTACAAATTCGCAGATATTTGCCCGTTACCCCTCCCCCTTGGGAGTAATTCTAAAACACGCACGTATATAGATGGAAAATATGAAAATTAGAGCAAAAACGCACATTTTTATTTGTTGCGTTGCTAGGCCATACATTGACAAGTATTTTGAGAAGTGAAAACTTGAAATCAGAGATGTAGGTACCTGAGGTCACACGAGGTCAACGAAAATAAAGGTCACAAAGTCACGGGGTCAAGGTCATTTAAGGTCACGCCAAAAATCCAAGAAATAGAATCTTCGTTTCATTGCGAACTCAACCATACAAGTATTTTTGCCATTTGGGTAGGTCAAATGCACTCTTTCGACCTCCGAAAATACCTCTGCAGCGTGGCCTTGCGAAAATGCCCGAAGCTATAACTCAAGAGCCTGAGGTCAGATCAAGCTAATATTGCCACAGCTGAATTCTCAGGACCCAAGATACCCTGACACCAATTTTGAACAAAAAGTGAGTGATGAGGGTGTTTTCGACTGGTCGAAATGTCGTGGAATGCCCCATCGGTCACGGGGAGTGCCGTTCGTCAGCTCCACTGGCTGCGGGCACAATTCATCTGCGACAGACCGTCAGCCCCTCCATATGTCTGCAATCACACGACTGGCCGTTCAATCCAATCCAATCATCCCCGGCCGGCTGGCTGGTGACTCGGGCCGCACTTGCGACAGTCAGACCGTGAAGCGGGATGGCGGCCGGCTGTCACCAGCGTCCTCCGCTCACTGAGTGCACGCCGTCTGCTGACTTACCCGCAATTAGTGCGCAGCGGTGCCACCCGCCGCCGCCGATCACCGCCGTAGCGCCACAGAGATGTGGTCCGTCACGACGTCTTGGTGGAAGGAGCCGGCGCTTGCCTGTAACTTGTCGTCAGATTTTCTGACGAGGCTGGACGCGAAAATAGCCACCAGTGTTCCACCGCGTCAGCATGTGTTCGAGAAGGCGCGTCAGCCGGCTTCTCAAGCCAGAACAGGGCATGGCGATTGTGGTCGATGGGAAACCAGCAGCGGTAAAAACTAAAGTATAAAATTACACGCTTGCCCCCAGGGGCCCGGACCCCCTGTTCCTACACCTATTCTTCTTTGTGCATTTGATTTTAACGAAACTGTCTTCACAATATTTGTTAGTTTATTTATATATACATACAAGTCAGGATATTTGTTATTTTTTAATTTCTCCTTGCTATGGGGCCATGACCGCCTGGCTCCCATGGTTGACCACCTACGTTTCCTCCCTCGGCTACAGCATGCTGATGTTCTTCCCTCACCACCGCTTTAGTGTCCGAAGGCCGGCTTTATGGCGTGTCTCAAGGACAAACTGGATTGACGTCCTGCCGGCTGTCCCACCTGCCACGCGCGGCCAGCGCCTCGGGCGGACCGACCAGATCAAAGATAACATCAGTGGCCGCAGAATGTAAAAACTGGTGCAGTCAGGCACCTGGTCGCGTCACTGCTGTGCTGGCTGTTGGACACGCAGAACGTCTGTCAGAGAAGCCGACGTCGGCTGCCACTTCACAGCAGGTCCGACTCGAAGCGCTGGTGCCTGGCGGAAATTGACGGAAAGTGCCACTCGTGTAGCTGAAGAGCTGGCGTGGCGGATTGAAATCTGTTTGTTGTTGTTTTTTCCACAAATCCTTTCGCGCCCGTTATCAGCCTGTCAGATGCGTCTGGCTTAGGTCAGCCTGAGGTCAGCTCTGTCAGGCGCTAAGCTATAGTATATGTCCTAACCTCATCCATAAAGCTGTGCTCAGCACCTTGCTGCGTGTCCGGAAACTGACAGTATGGTTCCTGCCCACTGCCCGGGTCCTTAGTTCGGGTTAGCTGGCTACCCACCTGCTCGACTGCCGACCCTGGTGTCATAATGGGCCTGTCCCGTCGCACCTGTAACCTCCTCCAAGTGCTCCAACTTGCTCCAGTCGTATTATTTAACACAGAGCAGTTGCAGTTGGAGCAACTTAGAGGAGGCTAGAGGCGTTTAGAGGCGCCACGGGAACAGGCCCATAGGGACCTTCGGGTCAGCTGATGGGCCACGGGTCAGCTGACTGGCCGCCCGGCCGTGGGTCAGAGGTCAGCAGCTCTTCACGGCCCGACGCGCGAACTACCGTCATCACGATCTCATACAGCGGTCCGCTGGCAGGCTGTGGTCGGCGCGTAACGGTGGCGAGGTGACCTGCTCCCGTGACCTGGCTGTTCTCTGCCTGCCTCGCTCCACCCCGCTTTACCTCGCCCCGTTCAAACCTGCCTCGCTGGCATTCGCCAGAAGTTTTCAGTCGCGTTTCGCGAGGAGCCCTGGCTCGCCTGTTGACACTGGGGCGCGTGAACTCGAAAGCATGGGACGGGACACTGGGGGCTGGGCAGCTCATGATATTACCTATGATGTGGCACACGTTGCACATTTACACCGGAGGTAACTTGGTGTCATCAAATACCGAGGTGAATTCGGTAAAAAGCGACCCCGGAAAGGATAAATTGAAGAAGCTAATGACCAAAGGAAAGCGACTATGGACCGGCTGGATACCACCAGTGATAACACAAGTGTTGTGGCATACCCGTAGCAACTTAGCTGGTTTCGTGCTACCATCGCGTGGCTTGACTTGCAGCTCCGTGTACCCAGCACGCTAAAAGTCCGACAGACTTCCCAAAGACTGCTCGTCTGCCATTTAAGGTGTGCTTTATTGTTTGACGAACTTTTCTGGCTTATCGCCATGCCTGGATATCGGTGATGCAGCGTTTTAGCTGGTGTAATCAGACCTGCAGCCTCGGCGAAAGCCGCCCCGGGAAAGTCCGATGGCATGTCCCCAGTGTCACTGAAATGTGACCGGATTCACCAGAAGCGATGTTCATATATTTATACAGTGTGATTGTGTGTCTAACTATATGATTGGGTGGTCTACGTGCTGTTTTAAATGAAACAGTTGAATGTAAATATTGTTTTGAATTAGTTCTGGACACTTTTCTATTTATGTTGCTTTTGGATGAAATTCAATTTGTTAAAATTCGCAAGTCAAACCTCAGCCGACGCATTTAGCATTATGCAGAGCTAATGGACCCTGAGGTGCCTCCTTCTGTGGGAGAAACTATTTCCACCACGGTCACTCTAGTTATTGCTGTGTTATCGTAAGTTTTCCTTTTTCAACGGTAGATGCCTTTTCTGTATTATTACCACTGTAGAACATTTGTGTTGATGATTGGCAGTAGTGTGGAGTGCGACTGACCTGGTTTTCCTGCTCCTCGTCAGGGGTACCAGCTGTACTGGCGGGACAACCCGGACAGTGGTATCAGGGACGAACACAAAGAAACCCTGTTCGGCAACTACCAACAGATATACTACTGCAACAGGTCAGTGCCTACGCAGCGAAAGGTGTTAGTCATTAGTTAAAGGTTATGCCACCTTATCACCGCCGCGGTCTCATTTATAATTATGCCCGCAATAACTTGCAGACATGCGCCAAGATAAAAAATCCGGGATCCAGGACCCCTAGGATCCAAGATCTGGGATGTTTTTGAATCCTGGATCCAAGATCTGGGATCTTGTTGGATCCTGGATCCAGCGGGATCATTTTGTCGTAGGATCCTGTAGGTCTTGGATCATTTTTTTGTGGGATCCTATAGATATGTGATCCTGGAAAAGATTTAGTGGGATCCAGTGGATCCTGGATACTGGAAAATCAACTAGTCGTGGACCTTGGATCCTATTTTTGGCCTAGGCACACATCTGATAATTTGTAGTTGTATAAGCCGACTTTATGCTGGTACGTATTTAACAACTGATAACCTCTACGTAGATGTGTTAGCGAAATTATTTTTGTCTACATAAATAGTTAACTTTGAGTAAGACGGGAACAACACCCTGGGTCACTCCGCTTCCAAATGCCGAGCCATTCGAACTTAAAGGGAATAGTTCACCTTCAACACGGGGTTTTGAACTGAGATAGCATATTTGTAGAGCAGATCGAAAATGGTTTGTGTTGAAAGAATTACCTCGCTACGTTCAGTAGTTTGGACACAGGACTAGTGGGTCCCTTTTAGAAGACGTTGTTTTGTGCCCCGATCGGGGCACAAAACTTCGCCGAAGGTATGATGTTATACTCGCTGGCGTCATAATTGCGTCATACGCAGATTCTGACGCAACCTAGCTGTAACTATTGCCATTAGTAATACATATTAACGATTGTTATTACCACCGAGTCGGTTCAGTGACTGCCGACTGGGACAGTCAACTTAATGTTTGTATTAGTAGGTATTTGTATGTGGCCATATGCATAACGTCATACATTTTTTTAAAGATTAGAAGGAACAAAGGAAAACATGTCCATTTTTCGACGGGATATCTACGCATCGTCAAAACAATATCATATTCGTTTTTCAGCCCTAAGAAGTCAGAATACCCCGTTTAGCCAAATTTCAAACATCTTCCAAGGTGACCTTTAACAATCCTGATGCACCTCGGACCAAGGACACATTGACGGGGTGCTGAGTGGTCCTGAGCAGCGGCGTGCGTCAGCAGCTTGGCGCAGCTCGCGGGCTTCATACGCCGCCGCCCTCTGATGATGGACCCCGTGACGTCACCGGTGCACTTACGGCATATACATGGGCCCCAGCCGGTATCACAACACGGTACGCGACCCACTTGTGTCAAACTGCCAGGGCGGCCTGGGCCTGTGATGTTTCACGGCGCACATTGTAAATCAACCCCCCCCCCACCGTCGAGGGTAGAACAGCATTAGGAGTGCTTATGTTTGATGATCTACGAGTGCTTTTTTCGGAGTGTCGGAAATATTATACAATGATTTTGTTGTTTTTATTTAGTGCATTAACACAAGCTGTATTGCTATCTGACGATAATAGTTTGTGATTTATTAAGTAACAAGTCAGAAATACTGAAGGTAGTTATATACGTGGTTTTGATTTGCAACACAAACGGTGGCATGTTTTGTCTTTTTGTCCTTGCTTCACAATTTTGTCTATTTCCAAAATTAGTATAAGATAAAGATATAAGAACGTCATCAATCCAACGTTCATATTCACCGCATATTTTCCTTCAAAAATTGCAACATTATGGTTATGTACCTAACCAGGGATCAGTTATACCATTTTACGTCACGGGAGTAAGTATTAGGTTACTGGAACTAGGTACACCTCAATCCCCATATGGTGCAAATAATTTCTATATTACTGTTTTATCTTCTTCTATAAGGTGTTCCTAGGCCCAGTAACCTAATACTTATTCCAGTGACGTATAAGGTTTAACTGGTTCCTGCTTTCAGCTTTCCCATAATGTTGCAAAATTTGAAAAAAAATACGCTGTGAAGATGAACGTTGGATTTGCGACGTTTTTACGTCCCTGGTTGCCCCATTGGCAACGCTCAAACTTCATTTGAAAGTGGAGTTGGTATCTGGAGTATGTCGCTATTGATTGCATCACTGAGAGGAAATTAATGCGGCGTCCACTTTTTGCGGCAACCTTTGCTTGTGGTATATCACTAGGGCTGTTCCGCAATATTCTAGAAGCTGCACGGGAAGGCATTGCTATTGTGCTATTGTGTTACACCTGAGTCTGGCGGGTATCCATTTGACAAAGCAGCCGTAAAACCCATCCAGCGTGAGAGTTTGACTGTGGCCGACTGCCCGTTGCTACGAACCATAATTGTAGCCGGAAGTCAAGTCTAACCGGTCGCTTCGCCATGTCTTTTTTTGTCGCGACCGCTGTCACTGCAACTCTCACTTGATCCTAATGGCCGCGTATTACGTATACCACGTTCTGGAGTCCGTGCTGTCCATTGTTGATCAGGCAGAGGGCTTGCTGTTCGAGGAGCGATCAGGAGCAGGTTCAATAGAGGAGTCATGGAGGCCATGCGATGATAATGACTAAAAACAGACGAAAATTGTCACATTAATTTATTTAAAATTAAATTTTACTTAAAATTCAAATTTTGCTTTACACAGGTTAAACAGCTCAGCGAAGGAAACCCAATGCGTTTTGGAATATTTCTGTAACATTGTATGGGGCTTGACTCCAAAGCTAACTTTTTGCCATCCTTAATCTACTGATGGGAGCGGCCACCGCTGTTAGAACACCACCTTCAGTTTCGCTGGGTTCTAGTGGTTCAGTTCTGTCGCTGGGTCCGCAATAAGGCAAACATTCATCGTCAAGGTCGTCGGCTCGGCTCTGGTAATATATCACCGCCCGTCCCGCAGTATAAATAAAGTAACAGACGCGGATCCGGGGATTTCGGTCAGGGGGCGCAATACAAGAAGTTGCGCCCCCTTCTTGATCCGCGCCTGAGTGACGCTCGAGGTCTGTTCAACAGAGTTGAACTTGTTGCCAAGCGTGGCTGACTGGTGGGCGATCTGGGAAGACTGGCTCAGTAAAAACTTATGTGTGTCTCAATAAAAACCATGCGAGTTTTAGTAAAAACTTTTGGAGTGTCTCAGCAAGAACTAACGCCAGCTGGGTACTGGCAGCCCGCACCCCGACAATGGCTTAGAGAAGGCAAACACTCCTGGAACGACTCCTGGATGTTTTGTCAGAACCTCAGTGGGGTTCATTTGTCTGCTTGATGCATTATTATATTTAACAAATGATCGTAATAGTGTCTAGTGAAATGTTTAGCCCTCATTAGGATAATAAGCGCGAATGTGAATAACCCTCGTCAGACATTCGAGGAGGCCCGACGTCTACTGACACATAAGCACTAGCGGATCCAGGGGGGCGGCAGGGGCGTTAGCCCCCCCCCATATTGCCTGAAACTGACGAAATTTGACATATATTCCACTGTAGAGGGAAATCTAATAAACTTTTACTGAGGCATATTTGTCTTAAACCCATTCAGTAAGGTTACAAGGAAGCCAAATCCGATGAGTTTTCGAATTTGAAGAAACTTTTTGAAATTTAGCCCCCCATGCCAAGGTTCTGGATCCGCCAGTACACATAAGTGGGGAGATTTCAGGAATGTGCATTTACTGAGTTATGTAGTAAGACTAGCGGAATATGTGCGCATAAAAAGATTTTCTTGATACTGTGGATTGAACATACGAGTCGTTGTGACCTAAACGCAAATAAAAACAAGACAAACAGGAGATCCCAGACATTGATAACAACCTTCAAATGGACGCCATTAGGAAGGTAGTCAATCGTTCGATATCTAAATGGCTCTGGATTGTTAACCTAACACGCCGCCACTGGTGTCAGCTCCCTTGAGAGTGACTGAGAAAAAAATAGAGAGAGGTCGTACCTCTGATATTCAGAGGTAACGTAGTACATGGCGGAAATCTGCTCTGGTAAACCTGACTGCAATCGGGAGATGATAACTTCTTTGTGTGGACTGCGGAGGCGTTGGGTAATCTGGTGCACTATCATTGGCTCCGTGATAGGTGGGCTCTTCAGACCAACATCCGACGTTGATGACGCCTGACACTTAGCCCGCGCCCGGGCGGGGGCGTTGTTTAGACACCCCCCTCAGGTGTTTCCTGGATATCGGGAAAACCGACGGCGCGTAGCGCCGCCAATTTTCAGAACCTGTTTGAATCATCTTTTGTACAGCTTTCCAAAAAGTTTTGACAATAGGTTCATGTCAGGTCCAGGTCACCAAAGGCTAGGTCAACGTGACCCACACTCCAAAGTTTGCGGTTCCACCAAAAGCACAGTTTTTTAGCGGATTTGGTTTCGTTACTTACAGGTTGTCCCATGAGAGCATGAGCTATCTAAAGTTTGTAATTCGGATTTTTTCGATATCGGTGGACCTAAAGGTCAGGTAATTGTCCTGAACCTCAGCCCATTATAGTGAATGGGAAAAATAAACAGATGCTTCTTATTCCTGAAAGTGTGCATCGGATAGGCTTGATTATTTAGAATCATGTTTTTTTAGCTACATTCTGTATGACCTAGGGTCGATTGTTTCCTAAAAGATCTCTACAGGGTCACTGAGGTCATCTGAGGTCATCAGCAATGATCTTGCTAATAACTTCTGATATAATGAAGATGAGACGAGCAGATGACAACACTGTATTTGTATCGTCTGTCCCGCGTCGCCCATATGCAACATGACCTATCTGGGTCACAATATGACCTTGAACCTGAGGTCAAATTTTGAAGTTGACCTTACGGAGGTCATCATGTATATGTTATCAAAAAGCGTCTTGACGAGAGGAACACGATAGTGTTAAAATCAATTTAATGTGTCATTTGTTAGATAAAATCTATTCAGGAAAACATATTTTACAAACAAAACTGCATTTTGATCTTTGATGACCTCTGGAGCCTAAACTATTGATCTGAAGCTATCAAATTGTGAGGACATGAGGTCGCGATTGCAAATTCAAATATCTATCTAATGCTTTCTATACTTGTTTACTCCCTAGCTATCAATAAGTTCCGAGATATTTGGGGATATCTGGAGCTACGTCCCTAAATCTGGAAATTGAGAAATTTGACCTTTGAATGACCTCGTGGTGATTCTAATATGATTGAAGCAAAATCTTTTTCTACCGAAATAGTTTCCAAATCCCTTTTGACGAGATCTCGCGAATGGTATTTTGGGTTTAGTGTCTAGGTCCTAGGACCGAGTTAGAAGGGGGTGTTCGAACACCCCCGCCGGCCGAGGAGGTGGCGCCGGCCCGGCTCGGGCGGGGCTAGTCTCTCTCGTCCAACTCGTAATCTTGTCCGCCATGGGTGACCAACGGGGTATGGTGATTGTGACCCAACCCAAGATTACTTTACTATATACCCAACCTGTCGGCGAAAATCCAGATAAATCATTCATAAAGCCCATGTAAAGACAATTAAACTTAGGGCTCCGTATAAATCACTCACAGCCGGGTGAGCACCATGCAGGGCCGACGATGCCGACTTTGTTTTTCATACCGCCAGTTCTGAATTTGTGGAATGCTTTGAATGCTGCAGTCGGACACCTTCGGTAAACGAAGAAGTGGGCGAAACATAACAAAATTATAAAACAAACTAATAGAAAAAGAATACAAGACACATGTTCTCTGGTCTTGGCAAAGGACGAAGCTTATACATTAAGTTGCATACAGCGTTGCGTTTCTTGCATGTTTATGCCTACTAATGGAACACCAAGCGTAGATAAATACTGAATCTGCCAATTAATGTCGCATATTTCCATCAAGGTGGCAGCCGTTGTGCCACTGAGCCCCACATTTCTAACTTACGTGTGCAGACACTCATTATCTACCACTGGCCACGATCAACTAGGCCAGCACTGGGCGACATGAATGGCATCAGTTATCAGCTATAGGACGCTCTGTGTATGTGGAGATATTGACGACCTTTGCGACCTGATGTATAGGCAGTGGAGCAGCAATGACTGTGTAGGTATGCCATGTTCTAATGTGGAAATGTAGGGATCCAGAATGTGAAACGGAATATTCTGTTACCTAGCTAAAAAGTACCTAACGATTTTAGCCTGTCTGTTGGTTTCGTTTATGCCTAAATATACTTGCCGTAGGCTTTGCATTCACTGCTATGCTAAAGCCCTGTTTAGAAGCTCATGCCTTCCTGTTCCGTGAAATGACGCATTCTTACAATGCATCCGTCTCACGATAGCATGGAAACAATGGAAAGGCAAGGCTCATGGCACCCGGCGCTCCTTGTCGAACCGCACCAGTCAAATAACGGTCATGTGACGGTCATGTGACGGTCTGTCGGTCATGTGTCGGTCATGTGTCGGTCATGTGATGTGTCGGTCATGTGCCGGTCATGTGACGGTCATGTGCCGGTCATGTGACGGTCGTGTGACCGGACCGTTCAGTCGGCGTCCGCCCAGTGATTCCTGCAGCTCCTGCAGGGTTTACCGCAGCGCTGCGCCGCTGCGCCGCTGCCCACTATGGGCGACCAAGAAGCCAACTCATGTCGTCCGTGCCTCTGTTGCAGGGCGTTTTTGTCGGCGTTGGAGCAGTGCGGACTGGATCCGTTGCGGGTGGCGAAGTGCTTTTTCCGTCACCAGCAATGCTTCGTCGTATACACGGAGTACTGCACCCACTACCCCAAGTAAGTACCAAGTACTATGTCGAGTACTCACCCACTACCCCAGTTAAGTACTAAGTACTATGCCGAGCACTGCACCCACTACCCCAGGTAAGTACTAAGTACTATGCCGAAGTACTCACCCCACTATCCCAGGTAGGTACTATGCCGAGTACTCACCCACTATCCCAGGGAGGTACTATGCCGAGTGTTGCACACAGCACCCGAATAATGTGAGCACTGAGTACTGCACAGTGCACACGCCACGCCACCCCAGGTGCGTACATGTCGAGTATCGCACACAGTACCCCAGTTACCCATACTCCTTGTACCTACCGCTAACTGCACACAGTATTCCGCTGATGTAATCACGAAGTACGGTACATCCTACCCGGTTACGTGCCCCGCAGCCATCCAAATTCGCCGGCAAGCTTACTCCATATAAATGTATCTGGGCTTAGTCAGTCGTTGATATTCTCATTAGCTCGTCTTTTGAGTCACCGATTTGCTTGACAATGCACCCAACAAAGGGTTTCGGGGAATCCTGCATAGCGTCTGGACTCCAGCAAAGGTCGTTGCCGGACGCCGTGGAATTTATGGAGCTAGCGGGTCACCGTAGCAGTTATAAACATCGCAAGGACAAAGGACGTCCTTGGAAGTTGTGTAGCTTGCACAGATGCACCACAAACGGACGGTAAGTATACAGCGTATATTGTTAGTCATCGGTGAACGTTCACTGACACGGAGATCAACGGCAGTCGGTGAATACTTTGCGATGTTCGTGGTCTCTTGCCTTTATAGTAATTTTACCTGTATACTATTTAACGTAATGAACACCAATTATTGTGCTAATTCTACGGTAAATATAGCCAATGTCACAAGCATAGCTATATTGCAACGGGTGCACTGCACAGTACTTGGAATGGGCGCCAGATTATCTTGTGGTAGTCTTTGGACTTGATCATTCCCGGCGTCATTTGATCGTAGCTGCGCTGTCATCAAATCCAAATATAACAAGAACGAACAGTAGTTAGTTTGAAGTACACATATGGGCACAATTGGTGTGGAAATATATACAGCGCATTTGTACTTTCACCCGTGTCGGAGTATGCGTACGTTAGATATGCACGGCTCTATTGTAACTTCGTAGTCAGATGAATACAAATCGGGCCTAATGGCTATTTTTCGCTCCCTTGAATGTGTTATGTGTATTAGTTGTGCGCGCCAAGATTCATCGTTCTATTTTGATTTCCCCGTGTTGTCTCGTGCACCAGCGTTGTCCACTTCTACCGGACTGCCTCGTCAGCTGCTGCTGTCCAGCACGAGGGACCAGGCGCGACGGTGACAGTCAGTGTCGCGACGGGTGTTAACGGACCGTTATTACACAGTGCCAGACGGGTGTTAACGGAACGATATTACACAGTGCCAGACGAAAAACCGGCGCGGCGGGTCGTCAAGCCAAGCCGACTCGGCGCCTGTCTTTTCCGACCGAAAGTCTGAGAATGATGCGGGGCGACACCGCGACACAGCCGCTGGTGTTGCTCCGGTCCTGTGCTGTGTGTTCTGAGTGGTGCTGTCAACACTGGGCGGACGCGACACAGCCGCTGGTGCTGGACTCCCGGTCCTGTGCTGTGTGTTTGTGTGGTGCTGTCAAGCCACGGCGGACGCGACACAGCGATCGTTTACTCCGGTCCTGTTGCTGTGTTTTCTGCGGTTGGTGCTGTCAGGCGCTGGCGGACGCGACACAGCCGCTGGGCTGCTGCTCCGGATCCTGTGCTGTCTGTTCTGGGTGGTGCTGTCAGGCGCTGGCGGACGCGACACAGCCGCTGGTGCTGCTCCGGTTCTGTGCTGTGTGTTCTGGGTGGTGCTGTCAGGCGCTGGCGGACGCGACACAGCCGCTGGTGCTGCTCCGGTCCTGTGCTGTGTGTTCTGGGTGGTGCTGTCAGGCGCTGGTGGACGCGACACAGCCGCTGGTGCTGCTCCGGTTCTGTGCTGTGTGTTCTGAGTGGTGCTGTCAGCCACTGGCGGACGCGACACAGCCGCTGGTGCTGCTCCGGTCCTGTGCTGTCTGTTCTGGGTGGTGCTGTCAGGCACTGGCAGATATAGGCGTGGCAAATATAAATTGACGAGAGTTGCCTTATAACAATCTGACGAACTCGTCGGGTTTCTTCTTTGTGTGCGGTTAAAACTCATTAAACATATTTAAAATAAGTAAACATCGTTTTTTTTTAAAATGACGTGAATTGCCTAACTGGTTTAAAACGATTTTTTCGACGAATTTTTTTTGAAAGACAGAAAATGTGGGGGGCGTCAATTTCTCCTGGATACGGAAGTATCGGCAGAACAAGCGGACGGCACATCTGGGCGACACTTGCTACCAGGCTATAACACGCTATTCTCGCCCCACCAAAGAAGAGGTGCAGCCACCAAGTCGGTTCGAAACACTGTTGATACCTGAGCGGGACTTATCCATCCCGTGTTTGACATACAACCCCACACGTGGAGCGAGGTGTAACAGGAAGAAAGCAAGCTGATTACGAGCGATGACTACGATACTCGTTTTGTTTTCATCCGCTCTCGCTGCGAGAAACTGCAGAATTCATGTTACCCGTGCATTGCACTGCAGACCTGATGACGAGATATGTTGCAGGAGCCGTTTTTTGTCTGTCGGCTGCGATTAACACCAATCTGCTCACTACTTGATGCTTTGTATGCAGTGCTACAGCTCAAACTGCATCTGCTTCTCCTAGAGTACGAACTCGTAAACGCTTTCGAAATTAAAGCTATACCGTGATTGGTATCACTTTGGGGCATTATATGACGGCAATGTATCGGCTTTCACATTTTCTTTCATATAATGAAAAGGAAGTGGACGGATGTTAACGGTAGCTGCCTATTGCGTGTGCAGAGAGAGACTCAATCATTCCCAATCCCGAGCAGTTCTACGTCGCCTCTATTTTGCTCTTGACACTTTCCCCCCTGGTTAAACGGTGAAAATGGTCTGGGTGCTTTCTCGAGGCAGCATCCGCACCACATGAGAGCCGCAGTTTCTCCAATCGTGCTCCCTTCACCGTTCGATTAGCCATTGTAAGTAATTTGTGACGGATGGCTGGCCTGCCACAAAGACCACCTGGTTATCGATCGTGATTGGCTGTTCGCGGCCGGGCTGCTGGGAGGGTCGTCGTACTTATGTCAGGTGATGTTAGGCGAGACGTCAAACCGACGCCGAGGACTGTTGGTCTAGATATTGCACTGTCGTCAGGCGCTGATGGGGTGAACATTCCTCTGACGTCACAGACACGTACCACAGCGCCGAATAGTGGCTGCGCGATACGGTAGGAGGCGGGTGTGCCTTACTGTGTAGGTGTGGGTATATGGTTGTTTGTCGTCTTCAATTGAAGTAAAGCATTTATTGGTCATTCACCGCGATTTTCACCAGTTATTCTGTAGAGTTACCGACCATGCGACACTTGTTCGACAAATTAAAGCTGATCACTGCATTATTGTTGTAGAACTTGGTCGGTTTGTGTTGGCTTAGCCCCATAAAGCCGGCTTTGAAACAGCGCCATGCCACCTGATGTCTTCGTCATGTTCCGACATCTGTCGTCACCTGTCGGTGACGCCTTCGCCCCCTCTCGCGCTGGCCGCGTACCCGCGGTACACAGAGTGGGAGGCCTATGCAGCGGCCTGTGGGAAGGTTCCCAGCGCGGTCTTCGCTGCCTATGGCCCGGCGGACCTCGCTGGGCGGCCCGGCACATCGCTGATGAGCTCGTTATCAGTCGCCACTCCGCCGCCGGCCCGAGCGTTAACCCGGCTCAGCGGCACCGCCAGCGGGCGCGGCCGCCGGGCACACCGGCAGCGATACACGGAGTGTGGTGTTTTGAAGGGGCCCGAGTGTGCCACCTTGCGGTACACTGCCGCCGGGCGCGGCTGTTGGACGGTGGCGCCTGTGACTCAGCGCAGTCAGCATCTCGGCGGAAGTGGCGGCTCGTTTTTGCACGGTCGCCAATGTGCGGCGGCGTAGCAGCTATAATTACCGGGAGGTCGTATGCTCTTTCCAGGTCCATGCACGGCGCCGCCCTCCGCTTCGTTCACAGAGCACGTGCCGGGCAGACGCTCATCCCGTTTCGTGACTTCTTCCAGTCCACTCTGCTGATAAAGGTTATGCCATTGCCACAAGGAAGCCACACTCGCTTTTGGTTAACCGATTTCCTCAATGTGTATGAAATACGTTTTTACCATTTGATCAACTTAGTGTTCTTGTTAACATCGACGCCGGTAGCCGTCTGAGCGTGTTTTATTCCGTGACCAGCCGTGCGTGAACTAAGGTTGAACCGGTTGCACGTCCCGACACACACACCGGTGTTCGCTGCCACCTCGACCGGCCCACCCGAGGCTCTGCGGTGGCGATTGTGGCGGCTGTGGCGGCTGTGGCTGGCAGCTCCCAGTACACCTTCCAGCGGCTTCACGCAGCGACTCCACGCAGTGCCGCTCTAAGTGACCCCAATTCACGGTTCCGGTGTGGGAGTGGCACGGTCAAACAGAGCAGCACATAATCTGCTGTGTGGCTACGACTCATGACCACGCAAACCGCAACGCACCGCGGGTTACCGTATACGGTACAGCCCATTTCTAGTGCCCATTTGGAGCAACTGCACGCAACTGCCTGAAATATGGCAGCGATTAGTGGTAGAGTCCGATTGGATATTCCCATTGTGGTGCCCGGGTACAGCGCTGAGGTGCAGCGGAAAAGCATTGTCATGACGTATGCTATTCTTTTGTTGGCTGGACAAGGCTCGGATACAGCTCTTCCGTTATGGTAAATGATTGATGATGTTAAACGGAATAATTGCGCATTGACATGATCTCAACAGCCATGGCGCGTGATTGTCATCTATGAACTCAATTTATTTGATGTTTGCATGACTTTCATACCGAATAACCGGTATGCAGTTAAAGGCTGTATATCACCTCGATTATAGAAGATATTGTAATATTCCGTCCATTGAACGTCGTGGAAGTGTTGATTCCAATAGCATGACTTAGGCACTGTCCTGTTGACAGTTTTGTATACCTCAAAAACGATTGATGAGTCCACCGGATGCCTCAACCATTCAACATTGTATTGACTATACAAAAACGAATCCTTTTTGGGGTTAAAATTCTGACATTTTTATAACTTTACAAATTCAAAAGCAAGCGTCAAGTTTGATTCGACGGAGCTAATATTTAGAATTCCGGCTACGCCAGATATTTTTATCCTTGTGATAATCAGCATAATCTGTAAAACAGCAATGTTTACACTGGACAAACCTATGCGTGTAGTGTTCCACCTCACTGGTCACCGTAGCCAACAGAGCCGTTTGTTTTTGTGCAGCTTGCCTGCGCCGACGTATGACGAGGTATTATGTATCCCGTCTCTGTTCCGTACCTATGCCACATCACGACCTCGTGATACCGTTACACCGGCAGAGCAACGAGATCGCCGCTCAGCACACGGTGTTTATGACTGTGTCACGCGCTGTTACCATTTAGGTGCCCGACCGCCCTCGGGTGACTTCTCGACGCCTCATCTTTGGCGGTTCCCTGATGCAATATCGGTCGGCAGATCTGCCTGTCGTCATGTGTTGACGGCTATCTGATGACATAGCCGTCGGTGGCCGTGTGATGCCTCGCCAGTTAACGGTTGTCTGATGTTACATCCGCTGACGGTCGACTGGATCTTCGTCTGCCGGCGCCGTCCGTTTGGCGTTCGTCTGTAGCCTAGTTTCGCGTTCGTTATTCGCCGCCTTCTCGCCGCACTTGCATGGCTTCTGTGCAGCTGTCGGTCGTTCTGACCCCCCCCCTCCCTGTCTGGATAGGGTACTGGATTAGCCAACGTCAGTTCCTATTTGTGTCGCCAACGGACGCCGCCGCCCCCGGCCTCGGTGCTGATAGCTGCGGTAGCCTGCCGCTGATGGAGTGGGTTAACTCGGCACGTGATCCAGATCAAGCAGTCTCGCTCGCACGTGAATTGGATCAGATAGGCCCCGCAGGCACGCGACACACCAGCCAAGGTCATGGAGATTGCAGCTCGGACAAGGAGGAGGTCTGCCTCTTTCTCTCTGTGGATGCCGTTGCCACTGGTATGGTGATGAAGTAGTAGTACTAGTGTGCAATATTACTGCTGTATTCAGCCCCGTTTCCCTTGGTTGATGTATCATTGTTCCCCTGTTTCCTCGCGGGGCCATGTCGCTAACGAAAGAGTTCCCCATAGTTCCCGCTGTTGACTGAGCCCCGTTTCCCTGTGCTTATGGAACATTGTTTCCCTCTGCATACCCATGTTTCCATCGTTTCCCTCGTTTCCCATATTCCCTGTAGGGCCATGTTGCTGCTGACTGAGCTGATGTGTTACCCTCTGCTGACGGGGCGTGTCTCTCTGTAGGGCCATGTCGCTGCTGACTGGCTGATGGTTACCCTCTGCTGGACGGCGTGTTGCCTGTAGGGCCATGTCGCTGCTGACGCGAGCTGATGGTTACCCTCTGCTGACGGGGCCGTGTCTGCCCTTGTAGAGGCCATGTCGCTGCTGACCGAGCTGAGGGTTACCCCTGCTGACGGGCGTGTCTGACCTGTTAGCCATTCGCTGCTGACCGAAGCTTGATGGTTACCTCCATGTCGCTGCTGACCGAGCTGAGGGTTACCCTCTGCTGACGGGGCTATACGTGCTTCTGTAGGCCATGTCGCTGCTGACTGAGCTGATGGTTGTTACCTGTCTGCTGACTGGCGCGTCTGCCTGTAGGCCATGTCGCTGCTGACTGAGCGTATGGTTACCCTCTGTGGCGGGTGTGGCGTGTCTGCCTGTATAGGGCCATTGTCGCTGGCTGACCGAGCTGATGGGTTACCCTCTGCTGACGGGGCGGTCTTGCCTTAGGGCCATGTCTGCTGCGACTGAGTGATGGTTACCCTCTGCTGACGGGGGTTGTTCTCTGTAGGGCCATGCGCTGCTGACCGAGCTAATGGCTTACTTCTGCTGACGGAGGGCTGTTCTCTCTGCTAAGGGCCATGTCGATTGCTGACCGAGCTGAATGTGTTACCCTCTTCTGACGGCGGCGTTCTCTCTGTAGGGCCATGTCGCTGCTGACTGAAGCTGATGGGTACCCTCTTGCTGACGGCGGTGTGTCATGCCTGTAGGGGCCATGTCGCTTGCTGACCGAGCTGATGGGTTACCCTCTGCTGACGGGGCGTGTCTGCCTGTAGGGCCATGTCGCTGATGACCGAGCTGATGTGTTACCCTCTGCTGACGGGGCGTGTCTCTCTGTAGGGCCATGTCGCTGCTGACTGAGCTGATGCGGCGCGGCACAGGGACGGCACGGCTGCTCCGGGACCGCCAGGTGGCGCTGGAACACACCCTGCCGCTCGGCTCCTACCTGCTGAAGCCCGTCCAGCGCATACTCAAGTACCACCTCCTGCTGCAGGTGAGGGGCTGCCTTGGGGTGCTCATTTCGGCAGGTGAGGAAGCTGCCTGGGTCAGATAGCCATCCTCGCCAGGAGAGAGGGATGCCTTAGTGCTCTGATACACAATGAGACTATCTGAGTGCTCAGGTATACAGGGAGAGGGAGGGAGAGATCGACTGTCCGGGTATTCATTTCGGCAGGTGAGGATACTGACGAACGAAGCCTGAGACTGCCATTCTCGATGGGTGGATGTGCTGTTTGGGCACCTTGTTAGACGGGGCAATATATACATTATACAAGTATGTGTTGTTTATTTTATTACCGATTATCGAGTGGTTTTAGAAGTGCCAAAAGTAAGTCACCTTTCAATTCCTTTCATGCATATCTCGTTCTGTACTTGCATCTGTACTCTTCATTCGTGGTGCTTGAGAGGTGTGTTTATATGTCCGGTGACCATTGGATAACCTTTGACCAATTAAGCTGTTCAAGCTGTTGAGTCTACTTGTTCCTAGTTTAACATGCATGCCGCATTTGATTTCTCCGGTTTCTATAGGATTTACGCATGCCATCTCGTGAGCGGTACAATTTTCACTGCCGGTAATTGACGGGGCAGAGCGGCAGATGTGCAGCGTTTTACGTCGCTGCAGCTCACTGCCAAGGGTATTATCGGGCCGAGGATAACGGACAGCAAATAGTTACCGAGATGGTAGATAGGCTATCAGTACCTCAACAGCCAGCCAATGATGACCCACCGCTGAACCGACTCGGATCGGTTATGTGTGCGGAACGCTATTTGGCCAGGACAAATTAGCTCTGCAGACATGAGCCAACATTAAACAAGATCCAGGATCCATAGGATCCAAGATCTGGGATCTTGTTGGATCCTGCAAGATCTTTTAGTAGTGGGATCCTGTGGATCTCGGATCCTGGAAAATCCGTGTCGTGGATCTTGTGGATCTTGTTTAGCATATTTCACTTTTTGTGATGCTAGAATATAAGAATGCATGTATTTCATGCTTTTCAAACCCCACGTTCAATGCCAATGATGTAAGATTTGCATGTGGTGCTCAGACATGTGCCAATATCCCAAAAATATCCGGAATCCAGGATCCTTAGGATCCAAGATCTGGGAACTTTTTGGATCCTGCAGGATCATTTTGCTGTGGGATCCTGTGTATGATCTTTATCCTGGAAATTATTTTTCGTGGATCCTATGATCCTGAGAAGAAAACAATCGTTGAATCCTGTGGATCCTGGATCCGGGAAAATCAGTTTGTCGTGGGATTGGATCATTTATTTTGTTTTTGGCACATGTCTGGTACTCTGCCAGGTATGAGGTATGGGTTAAACAAAAGTACGTTATTTACTATCTAGACTGAACTACAAGCTGATAGAGGTTGCCTTGTTTAAGAACCTAGCACATGGTTCGACATTTGATTGCGGCCTTCCAATGATATTGACTGACTTACGTTAACTTATGTTTAAAAGTGACTAGTTGTGACTCATGTCTTGAATTTCTTTATCGCTTGTCACTTTTATTCTTCCTGATCTTAGCACTACTTTCTATACCGAAGTCGGTTCGGATACTTTTGAATAATTCGAACGTTTTGCTGAGTCAGCGAAAAAAAAAACAAAAAAACAAAAAAACAATGAAGCTTCAACTGTCAAGTTTGTGTGCCGTTTCTATCATTAATTATTCACCAGACATGAAACTATAAACCATCGGACAGTGGACACGTTTGTTTATTGAACCAGGTCAGGTCAAAAACGTTACTTCAAACATCGTAGTGTTTAACGACTGAACTGTATAATCAATTAATATAAAATGTCCAGAGCAATGCAAAGTGGCTAAGAACATGTTTAGATCGTCTTTTTTATCCCCTTAATGTCAAGGTCCCAACAAGCTGGTGTTTCAGATTACCTAATTTGCTGATAGCTGTAATTCTGGCAGAGTTTGATAAGGAGATCTCGACCGCACAGTCCACACTCGCGATGCTCTACGACTTAATATTTCCACTTGGTCGTACGTTTCAACGGTCAGTTAGAAGTCGAATTTAAATTAAGTGCATTATTATATAATAAATTGATGCCTAGTACAGAGCAACGGATATCTTATTTTTAAGCTCTAAGCTAAGTAAAGCGATATTGCACGACAACTTGAGCGTGAGTGAGTCATGGGTCAGTAACAAGCGTGAGTCATGGACACCTGACCGATGAAGTCGTTGTGACTCCAAATCGACAGTATCTGACTCCTGTCGCGTTTGACCCGTGACCACTTGACTTCTGAGTCGCACCTTTTGCGACTCCGTCAGAATCTCATCCTTACTCCTAACACACCTGTCATGTCTCCGTCAGAGTCTGATTCTGCCTGTCTAACACGCCTGTCATCACGGGCGTCATTTTCTGAAAATGATTGGTAGGGCCCCAATGCTAACTTAATATATTTAAATGTCATTCTTACCATGCAACGCCATAGGTCTAATGTTAAATTGTGAAATAATTGGTAGGGCTCGGGCCCTACTAGGCCTATAGAAAACAAGACCCATGCCTGTCATGTCACTCCGGCAGAGGCTGATTCTGCCTGTCTAACACACCTGTCATGACTCCGGCAGAGGCTGATGACTCACAGTATATCGTCGCCGGAGTCACAACGCAGGGCCACGTCCGAGGCACTGCGCACCATGCGGGCTCTGGCCGAACACATCGACGACATGAAGAGGCGTCATGAGTCTGCCGTGCGCGTGCAGGAGGTGCAGAGTCTGGTCCGACAGTGGCAGGTAAGATCCGCCAGCTGTCATAC
The DNA here is from genome assembly GCA_014673585.1 of Semibalanus balanoides. Lineage (NCBI taxonomy): Eukaryota > Metazoa > Arthropoda > Thecostraca > Balanomorpha > Balanidae > Semibalanus > Semibalanus balanoides. The sequence continues at coordinate 70,121 of VOPJ01007221.1, forward strand.
GGCGACTCAGAGACATTCCGTCAGTGTGTCATGACAGATTAACTTTGATGGATGCATGTTTGGTTATTTCATGTTATGGGGAAGTAGTTTGAGGGTTTGTTCTAATGCATTAGCTTCAGGTGTTGAGTTTAGTTTGATTATTACTAACGCATTTGGTGCTGAAAGCCCATATTTACATAAACTTCAATTTTTACGCGGATAGATATATAAATAATTGAATATTTAGTACCAGTTACTGAACATATATCTGGTGATGTTTTATGATACCCCATCTGAACCGAATAATTGGTATGTATATGATACCCCATCTGAACCGAATCATCGGTTTATGATACCCATCTGAACCGAATCATCGGTTCATGATACCCCATCTGAACCGAATCATCGGTTTATGATACCCCATCTGAACCGAGCCATCGGTTTGTGATACCCCATCTGAACCGAATCATCGGTTTATGATACCCCATCTGAACCGAGCCATCGGTTTATGATACCCCATGGCTGAACCGAATCATCGGTTTGTGATAGCCCATGGCTGAACCGAATCTCCCATGATAAGAATTCTCCTGATAAGAAGTCCTATAACGTTGCATGGCTGCAACTCTAGTGTGTGGTGGCGGCTTTGAGGCCCGCAGGTGTGGCCGAGCTGCTATCAGTAGGACGCTGTGATAAGATAGACCCGCTGGTCGGCATGAGGGCCGGTCATATAAGGCGACTCCCTGTCCCCGCCCCGCTCACCTTCCGGCCCCGTGTGAGCGGAACACATGGCACCGCTGTCCGCTGAGGGACCGTTGAAGGATACACAGGGCATGTGACTCATGTACTGTGCATCACACTTCTTTGTGACGCCATAGGCGCACATGGCACCGCACGGTGACCCAAAAGACGGTGAATAACCTTTGAAAATACCCACCGCCGAATTTGGTACGACTTAGACCAGAATTGAATGGCGAATATAATGCTATGGTTGCCTGAATAGAAACAAATTTCGTTTTTGTAATGATTTGCTTTGTATATCAATTTGTATATCAAACCTTGCAGCTTCGGCAGAGTCTTCGTGACTCTGGCCGCAACGTGACATATTAGCTTCTTAACCTTTATCTTTGTTTTTCGATCTCTTCTGCGTTTAATCATGAGCATAAGCTATTTGAATGCAACTTTAAAGACCAGTGATATTAAGTTCATGCACGTTATGCCGTCTAGGGATGAAGGAACGTCATGAGAAGTGGGGGGCACGGATCCCCTATTCATGTTTCTACGCCTTTGACGCGGTCTATCGTCGTTCGCAAACCACTGACTTTGAGAACTTCATGCCGTTCTTGCGGTTATGGGGCTGGCCTATGGTGCGTTCACCCAGACAGCTTGAGCAAATTGAACACAACGGGATTTTCATTAGTTGATGTAACAGATAGGCACTTACCCGACGTGTAACTTTATGATACCTATAGTCATGGTTTCATACATGCATAGGTACTATTGCGTACCGCGCGATGCGAGCGAACATTTGCGCAAGGCACCATCAACTAGTTATTACTTACAAGTACCTATAGGCGTATAAGTATGGGCGTACAAGTATTTCAAGCCGCATATCATGCATGTTTTAACAGAACTTAGAAGTATAACTTTGGTATCATCTGAAAGATAATTCCACAAGCATTCAGAATATAGGTATACGACATTTGCTTGCATTCGGAAAGTTGTTTTCGTTATATAGATCCGACCCGAAGAAAAAAATCTTGCAAAATCATATCTAAAAATATGTTGATTGCTATAAAAAGGCAAACAACTCAAAGGCATTTTTTATGATTTCGAGAAGGTTGTCAGAAGGTTGTCGAGAAGGTTTTTTGAAGGTTGTCAGAAGGTTGTTGACATCGGACTCTCCGTGCAATTCTGGTCTAAATCGTACCAAATATAGCGGTGGATATTTTCGAAGTTATTTACCGTCTTTTGGGGCAACGGCACCGGTACGTAACGTCAAAGACGCACTTGGCACCTTCGCCGTCAGAACGCGCACTTGGCACATCCGATGGATATTTTATGGCACTCGGGTACCTCCGGCGTCAAAGTTCGCGTGTGGCACCGCTTAGTAAAGTGGTACAGTAGTGGATGGAGTGTGTCCGCCACCGTTATCGGGGTGAAAAACCATCTCACTGCGCATCAGTTACACAAGGCCTTCGTGACCTTGTACGGCTTTGTTTCGAATACAGATGATAGGAGCTGATTCAGTTGAACCGGTGAGACACAAGTACCTGTCTGAGCACTGACGAGACTGAGACGCAGTTTCGGTTACCTGTGGAGACGATAGCTGACCAGCCGGTTCCTAGTTGGGCTTCCTGATTGACGTTAACCCCACGGCGACGATCTGACCCTGACCTTTACCGCAGGGTGACGACCTGACTACGTTCGGGGAGCTTCTGGCTGAGGATACCTTCCGGGTGCCGCGAGCTAAGATGCCGCGTCAGGTGTTCCTCTTCGAGAAGATGCTGCTGATCACGAAGAAGCGGGACGATGGCACACTGGTGTACAAGACGCACATCCTGGTCAGTTGCAGTGACGCCTCTGTCGGGGGGAGGGGTACAATGGCACACTGGTGTACAAGACGCACATCCAGCATCCTGGTCAGTTGCAGTGACGCCTCTGTCGGGGGGGGAGGGGTACCAATGGCACACTGGTGTAGCCAAGCCACTGCACATTACCTGCCGTCAGTTGCAGTGTAAAAAGGACAGCGACTGCGCTGCAGCTATCTGCCATACAAGTTTTGTAGCGTATTATTTCGGATTGCTGAACGCCTTTGGTGAAATAATGTTGCACGCATGGGAGACGGGAGAGAATAAACATTTGCGGCGTTTTTTATGCTCACTTATCTCGGAGACGAAACCTTTGTGGCTGCATGCAAATGATAACAGTGCAAAGTTGCATTGTGTACCATGTGTGACGATGATGCCTGTGTTTCTGTTTCAGTGCTCGAACCTGATGCTTATTGAAAGTGTTCCGGGCGAAGTGGACAGTTTGCAAGTTATACCATTCGATGACCCCCGAGAGCAGTACACCCTACTGGTAATTAGTCCATCTCGAGCTGTCTGCTCAGATTGTAGACATGACACCGGCAGCAAGGGAGGGATATTTCTCTGTTCCGCATTTAGTGGCGAGTGTATTAAGCATTTGTAAAAATCGGATGTGCGTCCTTGGCAATAATTCATTTCAATCCAGCAACCATTTGTATTGCATGAATCAATCAGGATTACTTTGTCAATCCTATTTGTTTTCCGAAAACGGTTGACGACCCGAGAAATGATCAAACTGGCCTATACCGCTGCCACCTGTAGTGACTGGTCTGAAGTTGTATCCATGTCTGAAGCGTAACTGGTGCTGCCATCTGTCGCCAGGCGCGCAGTGTGGAGTGTAAGCGGCAGTGGGCTCTGCGACTGAAGGGAGCCATCCTGGAGAGCTACGTAGTCGACATTCCCAAACACGCCCGAGAGCTGGTGATGAAACTGGGACAGCACCGAGAGAACGGTGAGGCTGCCTGGCTAAAACTCTTATCTTACCTACTGACTCAGGCGGATACTAAACGGCAAAAAATTGTTTTGGAGGCCAAATTCCACAAAGTTTGTCATTTTTGATTTGCACTCAACAATTTATGCTTAGTTATGCATCGAGGAGTGATACCAAACATATTTTTTAATTTACATTTACGATTTGCTTTAATACTTTTTTTATTCTTTATAAGTTTGCAAATATTTTAAATTTGATCGATTTTTGTCGTCAGTGGCATGTCCCAATGCTCCTGCCCCTGGATCCACCCCTGCCCACAGCTGGACACACCAATCGTTCCTACCTTCGCCTCTGCCCCGCGTCTGACGTCATCTGTCCTGTGACTCAGTCGTGACTCAGCCTCCCCCGGCCGTCACAGGTGAGAGTCTGCGTCGGAAGATGGGACGGCGCACTCACTCGGTACCGGAGTACCTGGAGAGGAGGCGGGCGGTCAAACGCGCCTCCTCAGCTGCTGGGCAGTGTACAGCACCAGCCGGGCAGCGCCAGCCGGCCAGCAGCCAGCCGGCCAGCAGCCAGCCGGCCAGCAGCAGGCCGACCAGCAGTGGGCTGATCAGCAGGCGGCTGATCAGCAGTCGGTGGAGTGGGAGTCACCAGAGCAACATCAGCATTCTGCGCGACACGGGCAGTGCACGGTACGTGTAATCGAAGCGGAAACTGCAGCTTTGTTTTAATATTATCTTGTTTATTGGTCAGGCCCGATGTTGAGTAATTTGACTTGCCTTATCTCGTCCGCTCACAGGTCGTTTGGGTTTAGTTATTTCCCTGACGCGTTTGGAATCCGCCGCCTTGTTCTGTTGTACCCGGCGTTTATGCTGAATATTGACACTGTCTTGTCTGACATTTGGCGTGTTGGTAATCAGTCTTGTTCAGGAACTGCTGATCAGACAAATAAGCCGTTTGGAATTCACAAAGACGCGACCTAGTTAACTGAAATATCATTGGCTTTCGAGTCATGCATGTCTGCGCTATGATTGATAGCCGCATGTGACTAAATATGCTGGATACGCGTCTCGTATGAATACTACACGATCATACACCTATATTCAATATACTTTTCAACTCGGTTCCAAGCCTCAGACCTTATGTTGTTAATAATATTTCCATTCCATCTTAAGCCGGATCATTATCAACACTGTCAAGCTGCAGATGTTGCGTTATGGGCAGCTACTAGCTACTGTACCCTGCAGGCTCGTATCCACTCTCCCTGACTGACCTCTGCTGTCCCCCTGACTGACCTCTGCCGTCCCTTTCAGGGTCGGAGACTCACACCACCCTGCCACCCTGCGGCCGACTGTAGCACCCTGCGGTCGGTACACGGAGCGCCCTGTCTACCAGACGTGGACGAGGAAGACCTCGAGGAACCCTCCAGCGAGCCTCGCAACTCACCTCATCCCTCCTCCTCCTCCTCGTCCTCTGCCTCCACCTCCACCTTCACGGCCTCCGCCACCGCCTCCGCAGCCGGGCTCGAGGAGGACCATCACGAAGACATCCAGACCATCGTCGAGCAGCTGGTGATGCAGAACAAGCACTTCCAGCGCATCCTGGAGAAGCCTCGGCGGGAGTTGCGGCGCAGCCCCACCTCCTGCAGCGAGTCTCCGAGTGAGCGATCCGCCCGCTCCGAGCGCGAGCCGGACTCGGATTCGTGTCAGGAAGAGTCGCGTCGCGGCTCGCCGGCAGTCGATGACAGCTGTGCTGGCGGCTCTCCGGCGGCGGACGCGTCGATGGTGTCTGCGGTAGGAGACGCAAAGAAGGCGTCCGCGGCGGCAGCGGACCTGGAAAGGCTCAACTGCGACAGCGAGGCTGGTAACCCGTCGTCAAGCTCCGCCACATCGGACTACGATGAGCTGCGGAAGCTGGTGACGTGGCGGGAGGACGCTTCAGCGCCGGAGCCAGTGCGGCGTCGCGCGGATCAGCTGCCTCCGCGCGCCTCCCCGCGCGCCGCCTCGCGCTCCGAGCCTCGTCCACGCTCCGCCATCACTATCGAGAGCCACGACAACGTCGAGTACGTGAGCATGTTTGGCTACGGCTCGCAGTCGCTGTCGGTTGCTGACATGCCCCCGCCGACTCCGCCCTCGCCGCCGTCGCAGCCGCCTGCCGACCGCGAAGCCAGACGGAGCGCCGTGAAGCGCACTGTGTCTGAGCCGTGCCGCAGGGTTGCACGTCGCTTGACGAAGCTGCACCAGGGTGGGCAGGCGGAGCTGCGTCAGCTGGTTGGAGGCATCAGGACCAGGTCGATGCGGCTAAGTCGTCACTTTGAGGACGGTGGAAGGAGAACGGCGCAGGTGGAGGCGAGACGGAGGTCAACATGGTACTGCGAGACTGGTGACCCAGCAGAGCCAGCAGCAGAGCCAGCAGCACAGCCAGCAGCAGAGCCAGCAGCAGAGCCATCAGCAGAGCCAGCAGAGCCAGCAGCAGAGCCAGCAGCAGAGCCAGCAGCAGAGCCAGCAGCAGAGCCAGCCGAGCCAGCAGCAGAGCCAGCCGAGCCAACAGCAGAGCCAGCAGCAGAGCCAGCCGAGCCAGCCGAGCGAGCTGAGCGGCCGGATCAGCACCAGCAGCATCAGCAGCCGCCACAGATCAAGTCGTTCGGATCGTTCCGCGTGCTGATGCGCCGCTCGGTCGCAGCGAGCAGCGGGGGCAGCGGCAGAGGCCGATGGCGACCACTGTCCCAGCTGTTCGAGCCCTCTAAGAGTCGCCAGCGACCGGCATTCGCCTCCGAGGTACACGCTGTGAGTCTGCAGCGTCTGCCGACCTCAGGCGAGCAGTGGCAGCGGTCTGGTGTCTCCAGCGGCCACCGGTCGCCTCCTCTCGCCGTGCACGACGTGATGTCAGTGACATCTCTGCCAACTGTGGAAACTCACAAGTTCCAGCCGGCGCCGCTAGATGGCAGTTTGCGCCGGCTGCGCAAGAAGCTTGCGGGACTGGTGCACGGGACATCCAGCGAGCCACCACCGCCGGGTGGGGACCTGCTGGGCGCCCGGCTGGCCAGCAGCGAGCTCCTGAAGTCGCCCCTGCTGACCTGCGAGCGGCGTTACCCGCTGGTTCGCGACAGCGCCATCAGTATGACGTCACTGGCCAGTAGCCAATCATCTTCGAGCGACAGCGAGAGTGGCTCGGAAACTGAGGAATGCTGTAGCAGTGGGTTTTATGAGACGGAAATGGATATTCTGGAGCATGTTGGCGTGGAAGTGTGGGAAATGGATATCCTGGAGCATGTCGGCGTAGAGGTGCGCTGGTGATGTACAGTACACGGGCCTCGCCCGAGGCTGTTCACATCGTTTTATTGACCTCTTGGGTCAGATTCCTATCGCGCCGCATTTTTATTACAATGATTATCACTTGTGACGGGAAATTATAGCGTTTCAGCGCGGAGAAACGGTGCAATCATTGCGGTGATTTGCTGCTGACCAATCGAAGAGTGTCTGTTTGCCAGATGATTTGACGTTGGCTCTTCGTGACTGAGGATGCTGACACCTGCCGTTAAAGTCTATGTGCTCCTCTCTCTGGGACGTGATTGATATTTGTACGCTTGACGCATGCTACTGTGGGCGCTCGAGGGGTAGGGTGTGGTCAGATACTTTCTCTAGTCATTCCGGTGGGGCGGTTCGCACTGTAGCCGTGATGGTGCCGCGTTCTTGCCTTCCCCAGATCACAGGTCAAGCGTGTCTGCCGTGCCAACTACTGTGGGTGATTTTGACCGGTTTATGGTGGTCTCAGACCTCAGTCAAACGAATCCAAGCCAAAATCATGGTCGTATCATGTATTTGCGTCGCTATTGGTATACCCATCGACGAACGCCGCAGGCAGGCATCCAGTGTTATATATTTGTATGTGCTTCATTATGACTTTGTCACCAAGATGCAACAATGGATGCATATTGGTGTGTGATGTGATGTGATTTCTATGCTTAGACTCATGTCCGATCAGGTACGAAATAAAATACAATATTTAAACATGGAAATTTGTGCTAAGGAGCTATGTCCGTCAAGTTAGCGTCGTATTCGTATTCGTTTTCGGCGTCCAGTTCCGATTCGCCCCAAACTTAGCATACCTATGTGTGGATATATCTCGTCGAGTTGTGCACGCATACACTATCAGTTTTTCCCTAGGTCGCACGGTTTGACCTCCAGAGGTCATCGAAACGTCACCACATGGTGTACATCCTGGTTTATTCGTTTACCGTCCATTTGCTCGTAAGAGGCCTCAAATGAATCGAAATCACGCCAGCTTGCGTCACGGTCAAGCAATTTTCATCCGATTTGCTCGCAAAGTTTGCGAGCAAAGTGCCTCTATAATGAATCGTCGTCACGCCAACTTGCGTCAGCCGTCGATACATTTGTATCCAGAGGTCAAAGATCAAGGTCACGGAAACTACCTTTGACTTTTGACCTCCGTGTGGATATTTTGACCGTCAAGCGAGCTGGGGTGAGGACGTTCATTTGAATGGGCGCAAATTGACCCAAAGGTGTCGGCGCGCCCTTAAACCCCAATAAACAAACAAACGTTAATTTGGGGCCTTTTGCGAGCAAATCGGACGGAAAACGAAAAAATAGGCAGTACACCGGCCTACAAAATATGTCGCATTCGCTTCCGTGACCTTGACCTTTGACATCTGGGTGAAAATGTATAGACCGTGACGCAGGCTGGCGTGACGACGATTCATTTGAGCCCTCTAGCGAGCACATCGGACGGAACAAAATATACTGTACACTACAGTCCAGGGATTAATATTCCAATAATCTCACGATCTTATCTGTGGGTGGCTGGGGGGGGGGTATTCCCCCTTGGATCTCCGAAACTACTGGACCGCTCTTACCAATTCAAACGGCATTCGATAGCCCTTAAATTTGTGTCGAAGGAAACCTAATATTGTTAACCTCGGGATGATCTGTGACATCAAGTGACCCCGATTAAAGACAAAATGTTTGACAGTGTCATTACAGTTTCGATGGATGGAATTGTCACTCAAAATGCAGTATTAAAAGCATAAGCAGTTGATGAATTGGTATGTTCGTGTGTCTGACACTTTAAGTACCATTTTAAGCTGTTGATGACCCTGGGTCAGGTCAAGGTCATCCGAAGTCACGAGGTTTAATTGCAGATTACGGTCATTATAGGCGTTGTTGCATAGTTAATGTTTTTGTTTTCGTCTAAAACGCGAATAATGACCTTAGAATATCGTTTGTTCCATAAAAGTAGAAGTACCTACCTACACAGCACAAACCGGAAATGCACTTTTTTGTATGCATGGTAATGTTTTCGACGTGGTCGATTGTTGTCTATGAAACGTCATAAGTCGTCGTTTTTGACGATATCGACTTCAAACTTGGTACACATATTGTGGGGAATTCTGGTGACAGTTACCCCAGCCTCGCTGCTCCCACACGTCGTGGTCATGGCCAGGCTTCAAGCCACGTCCGACACGCGCAGATGCTCAGCTGTTGACCGACTGATTTCCCCGGTCCGGCTAATCCCCATGAATTGCGCCGCGCGCCCCCGTGTTTACATTGTTATAACGGGCTCTCAAACGGCGCGCAGGCGATCGCGGGTACAGGTCGTTCTAATTGGTAGAAATGGTGTTACCCTTAAAGGGAGTGTGCCTACTCTTTTGGAAATGGTCAAATATATTTTTCTTACGTAAGAAGAAGCCAATGGGTTTTTGTTATTTGAGTTACGATAAAATTGCGAGGTTTCTGTGGAGCCTCCTTAGTTATGAATTTTTACTGCATATTTCTGTTTATGCATATTGCTTTGTTTAACAAACTCATAAAACGATCGATCACTATAAAACAGAGATAGCGAAGATGATTACCTATAATGGCGCACTTAAGACGATCTACAGACAAAAAGCCTATTATTTATGAGCTCAGATGTGGTATGGGTTTTGTTTACCCAGTCGATCAAGGGGGATCGTGTTGGGCCTAGCTGTTTATCTCTCCCAAGTCCGCCTCACGAGCGCTCATTGCTAAATTGGCACCAGAGCATAAAACCCTATATGCTCGTGCTGTCCCTCGCTCAAAATTTCCAAAGCGAAATTGCTTCTAGTATAGTTCTCCGTATAATAAGCTTCCTTCTTGTTTGCTTCCGGAAGCTTTTCTTAAAAGGGGTGACCAAAGAATAAATTTAAGCGAACCATCGACTAATAATAACAATAAGTCTTTTCCTCAGAATGTTTGAGTTATTTGAGAAAGGGTAACTTTATGATAATATCTCTTAGCAACTAAATGTGTGTATATCTGTGTGGAAAATGTAATGCCATTATGCCGCCCTAAATAATACAGAAAACAAAGGTGGTTCTAGCAGACTAGTGCGTCTAAACAAACTTACAACCACTCCGCACAATACTCGTGCAGTGACGGGGCGACTCCCGGCCTCTCTTAAATCCTATTTCAGCGGTTTTGGCTTTGCGCTCCCAGCTAGTTAGACGGTGGTTATAACAAATACCGAGAAGTAAGGAGCGCGTTCGCTCTTGAGTCTCCTAGAAATGTACTTGCACAAAGTTCTATTGCTTTTTTTGGAGTAATAGTTAATATTGAAAATTGTTTACCAAAGGTCTGCAATATTAGTGCCCTATTTGTATAACCGGTCAGGTGGTTATAGGTAGAACCCGCATCCTGACGACGTTCTTCTCTCGATGTTTATCTCCGAATGTTGAGGGTCCCCAACAAATTACGCTCAAAATTTTAGCTTTTCGAACAACACAAATATAAACTCTGTTTTAAATAAAAGAAGGGAGATGGAGTTGAGGGGTAGGGGCCGGGGGGTATGAGGGCAGGTTGGGTCAATGACTTCATATATTATGATCAATAGGGCCTCGAAAAAAAGTATTAGCTTTCCCTATAGAACGGCGCTGGAGACGTCTGCGCATGATAGGTTCAGATATGTATTCCAAGTATAAGCGATAATTGTATTTAGCAGCGCATTATCTCAAGCGTCGCTCTTGAAATGCTGAATCAGAGGCGCAGGCGTGACAAAAATAGCGCAACTTTTTGTTTATTGCATTACGAGCAGTATTGAGAGAGTGCCGGGTTCGCTTCGGAGGCTGATACAGAAATCAATTTATTTTCACTCAGATATTAAAGGTATTGCCTAAGGACAAAGTTTGCTTAAGATTACACGTCTTTTTCGACACCAAGTAAGTGCACACATCATTTATAATAGCATAAAGCTGTGAAGCGAGGTACCTACATATTTACCGGGAGTAAAACTACAAGTTGAAGTTCATGCATACATTTTGCACTCCCTAAGGGTTTTAGTGTGTTGATTTCGAATCTGATTGTCATTTATGGACAAATTAACCATCAAATTGTCGAACTGACTTATCGACTGCTGCTCCACATTTTGTTGATTTGGTGCAATCAATGGTTGGTTAGGTAGGTAAGGTGGTAATGTTTCATTAATGTACCTCCCCAGTTTCTTGTGGTTGAGTTAACTGACAGTATATTGTATTGGCAAGTTAAGAATATATTATGATGTTATATGTATCTCTTAGGCTGGTCATTATGGAGATCCTAACCAAAGCATGGCTTTAAGTGAATCTTAGGTTTTACCTCGATCAGACTGAATGGCTATAAGATTATTTAGGTTTCATCTTGATCAGACTTAATGGCCATATATTTTTGGTCATGGTTTGGTTATGGCCAATTCACCACACGGATCTGTAAGTAAAGGGGCCTGCAGTTGCTATGGTACACAGTAAGGTCCGGCTTATTTTCTCCTCTAGCGTATGTTTGATGTTGAAGACCATATGTAAGGACATAAGAAAGGACCATATGTACATTCAAACTGCATTACTGAAGGTTTCAAAATTGATGCATTGGCTCACCTTATCCATGGGCTGCTTTTAAGCAAAAAAAATCACCACAAAGTGCTAAAAACAGATTATGGCTTAAAAGCAGCCAATGGATAAGATGAGCCAATGCGACATTACATCATTTCAAAGCTCTCAGTAATGCAGTTTGAATGCATGTATGGTGTTTTCTTAAAGGAAATAGTTCACCTTCAACATGGGTTTTGAACTGAGATAGCAGTTTTGTAGCCTGTGTTGAAAAAAACCTAACTGCAAGTTTCCTGGGCCGAAAGGGCTCTCCAGCCGAATATATTATACTTTTTGTCAAAGGAATGTGGGCCATAAATAAGGAATGTCAAGAATGTGGGAACATTATGAAAAGAAGTTGTATTTCAAAATATAGTCAAATCATGTTAAAAAACAATCCAAGGTGAACTATTTCCTTTAATTTGCTGTCAAATATAATCTAGAGGAGAAAGAAACTAGACCTTATCTATTGTGTACCATAGCAACTGCAGAGGGTGTACCTATACAGGGTCCTATAATTGCTTCTGAGCTAGGGTTTGGAGTAGAAAATTATGGCTGGAATAAGCGTTAAGAGTGGAAATTTTACCATACGTGCTTGACTTTATCAATATTTAAGTGCTTGATCACCAAAATGTGTTATTATTTTAGGTACCTGTGTCAATTTGTATATGTCCTCAACAGGCTGCTCCTATCATCACATCGATAAATCAATATCAGGGTTTCAATTATCTAATACATTTAAAAATAGGGAGGGAAAAATTATCAGTAAAGCTAGAGGAAAATAGTGAGAAAAATAATATCCATAGGGCATCATTTTCCACCCAAATTTCCAAATGCTAGGACACTGTACATATGTTGGTAAGGGTTGGCTTCAGCATGGCAAAAAAATGTAGAAAAGTATAAATGTATACATGAAACAGGTGTTAAACTTGCAGTATAAAGTTATAGCTCAGTCTATACCTACTGATAAATTAAAATAAAAACGGCCAGACTGCAAATTGTGTCTTTTTTATTTTGTCTGTGGACCTGCCCTGGCTGGTGTAGATTTGGAAAAGCTGGTGCAGCATGGTGCAGATTTGGACAGCACTACAGTACGGTGCAGATTTGGTCAACGATATGGTGCAGGTTTGGTCAGCAGTATGGTGCAGATTTGGTAAGGTGGGTTCAAAGTTACTTGGGCGTTATTTGGCTCAGGTCAATATTGAGGTCACCAGAGGTCATCTATGTTACATTTCATGAAAACTATACAAATGCTTCCTTTTCAGATAAAATGCATTGGATTCAGTCAATTATTTCAGAATTGTGTTATTTTAGCTCATTGTTGATGACCAATGTGTAATTATTGCTCAGTTCGGCTGAGTTCATCTCAGGTCACCAACACTTTTTTTCAAATAACTCTTTATAGAAGAAAGATATTGACTTGCAAGTGACACCATTGTGTTTGTATCGTCGAGTCACGTCGCCCCATATGCAGGATGACCTACCTGGGTCACCAAATGACCTAAACCTGAGGTCAACTTTTGAAGTTGACCTAACCAGGTCACCATTAATTTGGTGATTGAAAGCGCCTTCACGTGAAAAACATGATGGTATTAAAATTACTGTTACATGTCAAACCAATTCAAAGTTATCAATGACAAACGTTTTGGAAAAAATATTCTCCTGACATTTGGTGACCTCTGGGCCTAAACTATGGACTTGAGCTTAAATATCAGAATTAGAAGGCGATTTGAATTGTCATGAGCTTTCGATTGCTTGTTTCCATTTGCTACTAGCTCTCATATTTCCCGAGATGTTTGGTAGTTTCTAGAGCGAAGTCCTTTCCTTCGAAAACGTGATTTTTGATGACCTGTCCTCTGGTGTCCTCAATATTGACCTGAGCAAAATAATGCCCAAATAACTTTGAATGGCCTCCTAGAGAGCTTTCGGATGCTGTTTTCCGCGTCTTGCTAGCCTTTTTAGTTTTTGATTTAGAGGGGGACCCCACTGGGATTTAACACGCTGATCATGCCGGCTGGCATGCGTTGCGTGCACTTGACGTCACGACCAATCAGAGGCTGGTATTTGCTGGACCCTCTTTTGTAATGCTGAAGGTGCCAGAGTGAGCCCTCCTCCCCCGAGTTTACCTGTCATGATCTTTATGACGATCTGATTTACTTTATTTGGTAAATCTAATCAAGAAGAAAAATAGGTGGTTACTGGTTAACTCTACAATTTTATAAAATTGTTTGTGGGAAACTTTTGAAAATAAAGTTAGTCCGAATGTTTTGTATGAATGGCTTTCCGAGGTCAGGACCCTTGCTAAGCAGAGCTTGTTGCGCTGGTCCTGACCTCACCACCCGATCGCGCAATTCCTGTTGGCCGGCAGAATTTAGAGACGAAAGTATTACGTGCCCGACATACCTGGACACGGTCCGCCCCGCTCGCTGACGTCACTTGACCTTGAGTGCGACCGACTGCTGCCACCGGCCGCAGGCCATCCTGCAGTCAGGAGCAAATAGCGAGCGCCAAAACGACTTGAACCCAGGCTGCGACTACCGGGATAGGTCAGAAGACCAGCGCTCTCCCACTGAGCTACGGGGGCGGACATATGTCATGTTATGTGATCATGCATCTCACATGTATAGTGTGAAAGTGAGTATTCTTGCTCCATCCATGACATATATTGTGTAGGTTTTGAATTGGGAGATGATAGTTTCTCTGGTATGGACTGGTACATATTTCTGACCTATGTGGTGCATTTTGGTGCATATTTTTGCTGTAGGCTGGTATGCCTTGTGAATTCCCATGCCACACTTTGCAGTCTGTCAAAGCAGGAACAATTTCATATGATTTGTCACTTTAAAGCTTAAAACATTAAAATATAATTTCAAGTTGCATAGGGCAGGGGTATAACCCTCGCCATTGCAAAGGGATGCCACCCCTCCTTTTCACGAATAATTTGTTTATTTGTCAATTGATTGCAATGCAACTGTTGGTGGAGAGTGCTAATGTGATCCTGATGTGAAGAGAGGGGGGGGGACAGATAGCCTGGCAAATAGTTACGGTGGTTCAGGGCCGAGTTTAAGTTGTTGGGGTTGTCAACTTGTGGATACATGCATAGCATTGGGTTATACTTGAGACAAGTGCATTATTAAGTATGGAGCAAGGGTTGCCAGCCATCAGCTCTGTCAAGTGTTAGTGCAGCCGGGGGCCATGGGTGGAGTTTCCTTTTATTTTGGTGTGACCATTACCCCACCAACGCTGCATGAAGCCCCACCAACGCTCTATTAAGCCCCATCAACGCTGCATTAAGCCCCACCAACGCTGCATGAAGCCCCACCAACGCTGCATTAAGCCCCATCAACACTCAATTAAACCCCACCAAGTTTCTATTTGGTCCCGCCAGGTGCCAACTTTGTGTTTGATCCCACCAACCTCTTGTCCCACCAATTTCTCATGGATGATGGTTTTGAAGGTGTTGTTATGCTTAACATAACAGGGTATTTTTCTGTCATGAATCCACCACGTTGGGAAACAGGTGATTTCTCAGCTATGAAAACGTCATTTTACTCGACCAACTTTTGAGGAAGAGAACTCCACCCATGTCAGGGACAATCATGGAACGAGTAGATCTACCAAGGTCATGTGTCCACTGTCTAGTCATGCAACATCCCGCGGCACGTTCCATATAAGGCGACCTTCGAAACATAGGGCCTATTCTCGTGGCGCCTCTAACCTTCTCTAACTTTCTTCAAGCTGCTCCAACTGCAACTGCTCTGTGTTAAAGGATACGCCCAGAGCAAGTTGGAGCAACTTAGAGAAGGTTAGTGGTGCAACAGCAACAGGCCCATAGCATCTGAACAACAGCTGAGTCAATGTGCACATGATCAGCAGCTGACTTGATCATGGCAAGGCATAGGGCCTGTTCCAGTCGCGCCTCTAACCTCCTCTAAGTTGCTCCAACTGCAACTGCTCTGTGTTAGAGAATACGACTGGACCAAGTGGGAGCAGCTTTGAGGAGGTTAGAGGTGCGACTGGAACAGGCCCATAGGGTCTGTTCCCGTGGTGCCTCCCGAGAGGAGTTTGAAGCAACTTTGGGCAGCCCAGAGCAGCCGTGTGGAAGCCGCCACGGGAACGATCGGATGAGTTTGGGGGAGGTATCAGCTGTTTGCGGTCATGGTTGGTGTCTATTGACATAAACGCATGTATCAGCCGGCGCCGCGCCATAAACGTACTCAATACTCCTCCAATCTCCTCCGGTTGTCCCCATCTCAATTTCGGGAGCAAGCTGGAGGCGTTTGGAGGAGGTTTCGGGCGAGCTTGGGGTAGTTTGGAGCAGACTGGAACAGCAACGGGAACGGTCGGAGGAGCATGGAGGAGGTTAGAGGCAGTTGGAGGTGCCGCGGGGTGACAGGAACAGACCCAAAGATACTGGATAGCCGTCCGCGTCACCGCTAGTACTTACTGATGAGACCATTAGGTGGCAGCACAATCCACCGATAGGTGGCAGCATAGTTCACTGATAGATGGCAGCCCGAGCACGCCGAGTACGTAGTAACTCAGCATCGACTCGGCGGAAAAGGTACCAAATCAACATCTTGCGTTAAATGTGTGGTGCTGAAGTATAGAGAGTCCGTATCAGATTTGGAGTGCTTCGACAAACCAAAGGTTGATGACCACAGTCCTGCGATTTCATTTGTCACAGGACGGACAAATGGAGTTGTATAGCTATAATGTCACGGAAGAGTCGCACCACAAAATGGAGATTTCTTCTGTTGCTTCTGAACTGAAAAATATCGCTTTCAAACGCACCATTCGCCTTGCTTTAGGCATCGTCTTATTACTTGTAGTGTCACTTGTAGTTACCGGTTGGTTGGTAAGCGATCGGGAGCAGCGACTCCCTTCGCCTCGTCTCCATTCGACTCGTCTCCGGCCTCAGTCGTTCTTCGAAGAACCTGGTTGGAACTCCTGGTAGTGACTACTCAGCATGCCAGCTGGCAGTCGAGGCCTCTGTCCACTCCGCAGTGTCTCGACTGCGCAACCTATCCCTCAGAAAGTCAGAAGACCTCTATTCTTGATTCTGTCCACGTCATGCATCTGCAGCAGGTGTTACATCATGTCCTATTAGCCCGTATTCTGTCGTTGGAAGTGGTAAATTCTTCGCAGGAAACAAGTTTGTGAAGTGCCATGTTAGGTTCATAAGTTTGCCATCCTTCTCTGTAGTTCTGCTGTTCCACTCGACCGTCCTATTCAACGGCGACATTTTGAATTATTTGTTGGTTTTATTTAGTCTACACCTCATAGTTCTTTGCCACTTGTCCGTGTAAGGTTCCCCTTTCCATCCTCTGAGGGAGTGCCGAATGTCAGCACGTAACTGAACTTCGGCCGACCGTCGTGGCCTGATATTATTTCTCTCTGGAACGGATTCAGTTATACAAATTGTTATCTTCCGTCAGGAAATGTTCCTACCAGACAGCCTTATCTGACCAAATTGTCATGACAACTCACTCCCTGGCATGCATGATATGTGTCTGATGTTTGAAATGTAATAATGGCAATTATATTATGATGCCAGTGGCATGTTTGTCGCGATGACTGCTCCTTTGACGGGTCAGGTGACTTACAGAGTCAACAGTGATGACTCAGTCTCTGGCTGGAGCGGCGGTATTTCGGCGTCCGACTGGCGGTCTGGCAGTGGCTGACAGCG
>VOPJ01007226.1:0-29795 GCA_014673585.1 Semibalanus balanoides
AATACTACAGACTGGTGAGTCGGCTCAGCCCTGCAGGCTGCAGCAACATAGCCATATCCAGCGTGACTGCGGTTAGATGCACATGCCGCCTGGCACATGGTGGAGGCCACCGCTGCATCAATCGCTTAAGCCTGGTTTGGTAAGCACCACGGGTCATTGTCTAAGTGAATGTCAGCCGGGGGAGAGCAGCTGCCAACTGGGTCAGTGCTGACCAGCAGGTGTCAGGTGACGACACGGGAGCTGATCACTGATCCGCTCCCCCTCACGTGACTAGTGACCACTGCACTGCTCCGGCTGTACCGTGCAGCGCACAGCCATTGTCACACGACGACAATGAACTTAGAGCACAGCCACCGTCAGCGGGACGGTGGCAGTGGAGACACCCCCATAGAGTGCCCCTGCAGTGGAGACGACCCCATACAGTCGCCCCTGCAGTGGAGATGACCCCATACAGTCGCCCTGCAACTGGAGATGACCCCATACAGTCGCCTCTGCACTGGGACGACCCCATAGAAGTGCCCCTGCAGTGGAGACGACCCCATACAGTCGCCCCTGCAGTGGAGATGACCCCATACAGTCGCCCCTGCAGTGGAGATGACCCCATACAGTCGCCCCTGCAGTGGAGACGACCCCATACAGTCGCCCCTGCAGTGGAGATGACCCCATACAGTCGCCTCTGCAGTGGAGATGACCCCATACAGTCGCCCCTGCACTGGAGATGACCCCATACAGTCGCCTCTGCAGAGTGCAGTGGAGACGACTCTATACAGTCGTCCCTGCTACCCGCCTGACTGATATAACCACGTACCCAAATTATCTGACCCCCCTATCTTCCCTTCCTCTCCTGTCCCTCGCTCTCTTCGCTCTCTCTCGCTCTCTCTCCTCTCCTCTCTCTCTCTCTCTCTCCTTCTCTCTTCTCTCTTCCTCTCTCTCTCATCTTAGCTCTCTCGCTCTCTCGGCTCTGTCGCTCTGTCGTCTGTCGCTCTCTCGCTTCCGCTCTCCCGTCTCGCTCTCTCGCTCTCTCGCTCTCTCGCTCTCTCGCTCTTCGCTCATCCGCTCTCTCGCTCTCTCGCTCACTCTCACTCTCTTCTCTTTCTCTCTCTCTCTCCTCTCTCTCTCTCTCATCTTCTCTCTCTCTCTCTCTTTTCCTCTCTCTCTCTCTCATCTCTCTCTCTCTCTTCTCTCTCTCTCTCTCTCTCTCTCTCTCTCTCTCTCTCTCTCTCTCTCTCTCTCTCTCTCTCCACACTCACGCGGTATAATGTTCTTCTTTATGACGAATACTTGCTGGTCCCGGTCAAAGCGCGACTGCTCGTGGAAGAAGCCGAGCGCGTGTATGATTTCGTGGATCGGCTTGCCTACGGCCACGAAGCACCGCTTGGATCTCTTGTCGGGCGGCTGCAGGGAGACAATCTGCGCACCACCCAGCTTGCCGATAAACGACCAGCACCTGTGGACCAGAACGTAGCACCGCTCAGAACCTCAGTGACCACACGACCAGCACCAGTGGACCAG
The DNA here is from genome assembly GCA_014673585.1 of Semibalanus balanoides. Classification (NCBI taxonomy): domain Eukaryota; kingdom Metazoa; phylum Arthropoda; class Thecostraca; order Balanomorpha; family Balanidae; genus Semibalanus; species Semibalanus balanoides. The sequence goes on from VOPJ01007226.1 coordinate 1,513, forward strand.
CACTGCTCAGAAGCAAGTGTTGTGTTCCGAGTATTATGAATACAAGTGTTATCTTTGTGCACTGTGGTCACTGGTCATCTAAATGTTGGTTTTAGACTTCGGAGTGTCTCGACTTCAACTCAGAAGGCATTTAAAACACCGCTGGCTATTATGGCGAGGGATATTCAGTTGTTCGCGCGGTACCATAACATGTTTGACTTACCCTGCCGGCTTTTTGACCGGCCATATCACCAGATAGTCCTTCGCCTTTCCGTCCCACGGCACGAATTTGATGCACGTCATGAAATTAAGGATTTTTATGGCGGTTTGAAGAAAACGCCTCTCGTTACTTTCTGAAAAAGAAATGATGCGAATTATTTACGTCAACTTAAAAGATTTACATAAATATTTGGTACCATTTCAAATAACATAACTATTTCACTATGCATTGACGTAGGGCCCATTGCATATGCGTTACTCTGTTTAATGACAAAAATGTTTTATGCTGCTATTGTTCATTGTCTTTGCTAAATATTATTAACCAGCCCACGACACTTAAATAAAGCATTTAGAGGCAATCAGTCACTTGTATTATAGCAGTTTTGAAGGTCATGTGGAGAAATAAATTACAGCATACACTGTTTAGTTGTATTGTATGGACTCTCATGTGAAATATATGATATGTGTTATCCTGAAATGAACTACGAAGTGCCTTTGCCGAAAAGCTTCATATGGTGGCATATATGCATCAGCTGCAACAGGTATATAGGCGCAACCGTATGTCATAGTAACATTTTCGTATTGCTCCCCCCTGTGGAATTTCCTTAGACGAGGCCCTGCTCCAACTCAATGTCATATTTAGTATTAACCATTTAATACCGTTTTAATGTCGCCAGGCTGTTAGACAAGTTTTGTATTATACACTGTTCTAGACCGCTGCCACCGGCCTCAGACTGTTCCAGTCAGGAACAAATAGCAAGCGCCGAAGCGATTGGAACCAGCGCTACCACTAACGGGAATGGTCAGAAGCCCATCGCTTTCCCGATAAGCTACAGGGCGAGAGTGTGTATGTACAGCCGGTATAATATGGTGTCTTCTCTTTTTTAGCTTTAAATACTCATCTAATTTCACCTTTGTTGTACATGGAAGGACTGACATAAGGCAGCATGTGGTAACCTACCTAGAGGGGGTTACCACATGAGTTTAGAAATAAAACAGGAAGAAACCTATTAAACAAACTGTACACAAGGCGGTACAGGATTTTTGAGGAGTGGCCGGCAGGCCAATTTTATGACCGTGCCTTCAACAAATCCCGGGGGACCAAAGGGACCCTGAAGTGGTCTGAGGGGCGCTCTGTAATTCTGATAGGGGCGCAAAAGTGGTCTTAGGGTCGCCCTGTATTCATAATAGGAACGCTGAGTGCTCACGGGCTGTCCATCGCCAGGCGCCTGGCGGCGCCCGGCGACGGACAGCCCGTGGGGGCGCCCTTCTGATGTTCTGGGGGGAGGCCCCTGCGGCCCTCCCTCGATCTGCCCCTGACTGCACATAATACCAAACAAAAAGGTATTTTGAGTATAGTAACACACACATGATTCCTAGTTTTCACCGAGTCTAATACACTCACTGTATTTTTGGCTGATAATATAGGGCACCACGCCATTGTCCCATTTTCGCGTTGGGAACACATCGGGGTTGAGAGCCACTCGAAACTGGGGCAGCTGTGAACAGAAGACAGTAAGTGAACAGTGAGAGCACAGCACGACGAGCAGTCGCGAACGTTACCGTGTAGTCAGTCAGCTGACTGCTGTTCAGAAGATACACCCTTGTATGTACAGTGTAGTGCAAATGTTCTGTCCACTCCATCGACACCATACAATCTGTCGATGCACCCGGCAAATAAATCTTTCGTGAAAACGGCTAGTAGCAGTCCCTTCAGTGCTCTATTCGAATACACCCTCCGTTTCTCTGGGGTCGATGTTTGTTTTCGTCTGCCTGAAGCTAGCGTAGAAAGTATTATTAAAAAGCTTTGGTGAAGCGCACACGTTTAGTTCAATGTCAACATAGTCCATCGGGAAGCTATGTGTTGTCTGTCGGTGATGCGCAGTTAAATCTAATGAAAATATGTATGCCCTCGCCTCTGATACCGGGGCCAAGGGCTATAGTAATTGCATTAGATTCCACTGCGTACAGACAGATACAGAGACAGAGATGGTATCGATGAAGTTGACATAGCATTATTTGCACTACACTGTACATGACGCACGTCTAAACTGTTACAGATATTCAAAGGATCAATGGTTTATTTAATGTTTTACCTATTACAACAGAAACCGAGTGGAAGCGCACTTATGACCATTAACATGAAGACATTCAATGTGAAAGACACCATATAAGATGCGTATTATACCATTTTCGGCGCAACAGATCATGCTTCTTTGAGATGGAGTTGACATATGATAATTGCTGAGTGAGTGTGACTTCAGCGGGAGTTAGTGATACTGTTATCAGCGGCTACTGACCTGATACGGGGCGCCAGCGATGTCTCCCTCGTACAGGCCGGCCGTTACCTCCGAGTCTCCATCCTCTAACTCTTCAGCCAGACGGTCAAACGGACTACTCGGCTCCCCAGCTGCAAAGGTAAGGAAGACGTCATCATCGAACACCACCGAAACTAAGATGTACACACCAACACTGCCACACATTTATTATTGCATTTAAGATGTCATAATATCTAGGATAAACGTTAAAAGGGATAACCACTGAACTCTATAGAAAAGGAACGCGCATTGGCAGGAAGACTGGTCTAATGGCGGTGGCAATCTTGTGGACACCAAAAAGGCGGCCGGGCGCGCGCGCGGACGCCGGCGGGCGGTCAGTCCGGCTGACATTTGACAATATATTAAAGAAAATAGTTCACCTTCAACATGGGTTTTGAACTGAAATAGCAGTTTTGTAGCCCGTGTTGAAAAACCCCTTACTGCAAGTTTTCTGGGCTGAATGGGCTCTCCAGCCGAATATATTTGACTTTTTGTCGAAGGAATGTGGGCCATAAATAAAGAATGTCAAGAATGTGTGCCTTCTTCACCTGGGCAGAGGCTATACAGTAATCTTACACTACTTTTGAATATCTGATTAACTAAGCCACGTTTGACGTTGCGGAGAATTCGCATATAGTTTTGGTAAAATTAATAATGTAGGTTCTTCTGCCCTGAATCGGCACGATGTATGGCTATTTTTGACATTATGAAAAGAAGTTGTATTTTAAAATATAGTCAAGTTATTTTTGACATTATGAAAAAGTTGCATTTCAAAAATAAAGTCAGAATCGTGTTGAAAGAAAAACAAGCAATCGTAAGGATGATACTAGCAGACGATTTCTTAGCACAGACATTTGTTAAGAACGACCACACTCGCATTAGGGTTTTGAAGTGTGTAAATCATCAGTCAGGTTTTTGAAGTATTCAAAATATTTGGCCTCAAGGGATTACAGATTTAAATCACGTCTTTTGTCCTTGGCAAAGTCTGCGACTCGGCGTCAGGCCCCCCGACGGCGTCTGAAACGACGGAAGGCCGCCTCCTTTATCGCAGGCTGCACGCACGGTCGCGTCCAAAGACAACAGGGCGGTAGGTTGCGACGGAGCACAACTGTGGGCACGTGATCCGCGATGGCGGCGTTCAACAGCTCGTAGAACGTATCCACAGCCTCGTCGATCCCATCGCCACCCAGCAGCGCAGACCACGGCAGAAGAGACAGGGAGCGGCGCAGACCGTCGAAGTCCGCGCGGCCGTAGTTGGAGCGCGGGTGCGCCGGACTGTCACGACAGGGGACCCCTCGACGGGCAAGCCGGAGCTCAGCCACGCGTTAACTTCTCAGTGGTACATGCCAGCACGCAATCACGCGACGAACAACCCGCCCGGAGAGCACAAAACGAAGACAACACTAATCGAGCCACTGCTCCGCGGTGCCTCGGTAACCCACTGTTCGAGCAGACGTCACAAGGCGTCCAGAAGCGGCTCGCCCGCGGCAGAGCCCGCCGCAGCGCCGGGCGCCCCTACCGCCCGCCGCCCCCTCCGATTCCAGTTCGATCTCTGGCAGGTTTAAAGTCGCCAACGCACTAGCAGCCCGCTGGCCAGATCGACGTCGGACCAGCGCGGCCGTCAGCCGCGTCCACCGCGTTCGTCCCGGGCGGCGGGTAGCAGGACCGCGACGCGTCAGAAGCCGCTCGTCGAAGGCGGACGAGAGGATTCGGATGAACGCCGGGCCGGAAGCGCAGCGGCAAAGGATGTCCTGATACGACAGGCAACACCGCCACCTAGCGACCCGCGATTTCGCGACGAAACCAGGTGTGTTCTCAAAACCCCAGCTCCAGCTCCGAGTCCGAACGACGTTTATGCGGATTATCGATAGGTATGGAAACAAGCACTAAAGGTGCAAAACAGAATTATAAGGTAGGAAAAGTTTTTCGGACTTTCATCCTCGTCGAGTTGTGTGAAAGACGTCTACTACAGTCTTACACAACTGACGAGGATGAAAGTCCGAAAAACTCTTTCCATTCTAACCCCTCGTCAAAATCCTTCCGTCAGAATATAGGTAAGTGCAAATTCAACTAAAGGAAATGCAGACGTGAATTTTATCGTATCCAATAATCAAACAAATAGCTTCATACGGTAATACTTACAAATATATTTGACATTCTTGACCTCCGGCCCACTAGCGTGAAGTTGTCTCAGAGGTCTATCGGGGCGCAGACAACTTCACGGTCGTAATTGAAAAAAATATGTTGTTATTAAAGGAAAAACTGTCTAGACTAGACCTCCTACAAAATCATGCAAAATGAGGTAGGTAGGCGAAGGCCGAACAAACGTGCTGCGACGCAACACGTTTGTTCGGCCTCCACCTACCTACCGCATACCCCAACACTGTTGCGTGTGTGACGTTTTTAGGGAAACATTTTCGGGAGAATGGTGCTTTTATTAGGTAATGGTGGCCTTTCGAAAGAAGACTGGTGCAAACTGATAAAGAAAAACTGATAAAGTGCAAGACTGATACCTAATTGCCCGCTTCCCCCTGTGCATCACGAAACAAAGAATACCTAATGGTTGGGGACTGGCTACCTATGTGACGTAACAGCCATCTTATGAGGACGACGCGCCTGACGTTAGAATACTAACTCAGAACGTTACGGAACGCTGGCGATTTGTAACCGTCCTTCTCCAGTTCGGTGCGGTAGGAGTCCTCCAGGTCCTGAATTAGCCGGTCGACGTCCTCCTGGGTGACGGACCTAGAGCCGGCTCTGAACAGAACGGCCAGCAGCAGCACCAGCAGCGGCAGCGGACGCAGTAACGCAGCCGGTGGCGCCATCTATCGAGGAAGGAGGACAGCGATTAGATGAGGAACATACAAACTGTGCGGGAACGGTAGAACAGTGAACAGTGGAGAAACCGTCAGTTGTAAAAGTCTTAAGGTCTGGATACACGACGGATGTTCTTCGTTTTTTTAATGATACTTTTTCAGCTTATTTCATCATCTAAAACTCAATCGTGCCATTTAACTGTATAACATCGTTCACACGGGAGATCATCGTTTGTATTTTAAAAGCGAAAACAACTTAACGCAGGCCGCAGGGCCTCTCCCCTAGCATCAACATGTTAATTAACTGCCAACTGGGGAGGGGCGCAGTCGTGCCGAGCTTGGACGTGCTGCGATGCAGCTGCTTTGGTTAAGGATTCACGAGGCCCCCGCCCTACCCAACCGGGCCAACCTGAGACCGGCTCTTATGGGGCCGGTCGGTCGGCCGGGGGTGCGGCGCTCCAGTCGGACTGACGGGTCGCGCGCCCGGCCGGCTGATGGGGCACTGCCTTACGAGATGATGCAATACTAAGTGCGAGGCAGTACGGGTGGGGGCAGCGGCCCGGCCCGTCTGGAGCGCCGGGGAGGTATCCCCTAGCCCTCCCCGGTCGGGGCGGTAGCCCCCAGACCTCCCTGGAGCCGGAACGTCTCTGCCAATGTCACTGGCTCCGTCCCGGCTTGGCCAGACGGGCTGCACAAAAATAACCAGTGGATGATAATTTGTGTATGTTAAGTGTATGATGTTTATTATATTTTTGTGTAATAATGAATAAGTTTGTACTCTTTCAACCTAAAATAAAACTACATAAAAACATTACGGGCGACGGCGCCTTAGAGCCCATGAAAACAGTGACGTCACGCAGCACGTAACGGAAGCGATAAAATTGTCGTAGACTGTACCTGGGTATATACGGGCCGTCCTGGAGCTTCACTATCAGCTGGATTTTCGCAGTAGCTGTCGCCAGGAGACCGCAGTGAGCCAGGATACTTTTAAGTCACAAACAAATTCTAATTCATGGATTTATTTATTTAATCAATAAAAACAAATAGTTGCGAAAACAAATGTAAATAAAAACTTTATTATATGCTTGCAACGTCGAAATTTTCGTGACTGCACTAGCCGAAACTGCTTGCGAATTATTCAGCTTGTAGTGCCGCCTGTTTGGGGGGTTCGCGTTCATCTCGGGCTCCTGTGATAGGTGGGTGCTTTTGATTTATAAGTTATCTGCATGGCTTGAGTTTATTGTGCTTACGTAGTTGCATATTTATACATTTAATTATCTTGAATGAATGTTTAATTATATACATTTAATGTACCGTTCTTACCTCTCTATAGAGTTCAGTGCAAGGCTGTATAAACCAGTGGTTCAGTGGTTCTTGTCACTTCTTACAGTTTGTATTTTGTCGCAACTGCGCAGTTTTTGTCTTTTTAATTATTTTTGACAGATATTACTGGTTTATTCATATTTCAATTTATCAGAGTAAGTATATTTATTTCAATGTATCATTGTATTTCTAACAATTTCGCCATTCTACTTTCCCCATTTGTAATTGCACTTAACTTCCAATAATAGTGCTTTTAGACTGTTACAAATTACATTTCAAATATGATTTAGTTCTCTGGCAGGTCATTTATCCTTATGTTTTGTGCCTTTTACAAATATAAAATTTAGGGTTATGCCGGAGCAGTTGTCATGCTTTCATTCACCACCTTGTTGATTATGGGTCTGTTTCCTTGGCGCCTCTAACCTCCTCCAAGTTTGAAATTCTTCTTGGTTCTATTTTTGATAACACTGGGTGAATTTTGTATTGACAGATGCGTCACTTAGGTGGTGGGTATATGCATTTTTTTAAAATAAATTTGATCTCAACCTTTTGAATGGGTGGATTTCCAATGGCATGATCTGCACTAAGCAGAGCTTGTTACACAAGCTCAAGCCTAACCATCCAATCTCTCAATTCATGTTAGCCAGCAGAATTTGGAATTTAAAGTTGTACATGTCCAACATACCTGGACATTGTCTGCCTCACTCATTTATGTCATCTGCTCTTGAGAGTGACCTCTGGCACAGGCACCGCTTGCGAGCTATTCCAGTCGGGAGCAAATAGTGAGTGCTGAAGCAACTTAAGCCCGGGCTGCCACTACCGGGTGAGATCAGAAGCCAAGCGCTCTCCCTATAGAGTTATGTGGGCATGCATTTGTCTTACCTGTTAGTGTTTTCAGTGCTACTTAGTTCTCTTAAAAGTGCTTTACTAGTATTTCCAGACTGCTGAGCTGACAAAGTCTCACCATCTGTTTGCTTGATGTCCCAAACTTTACATTTTCATGCAGGATGGCTGTCAGATGTACACAAATATTGCAGTATGGACTGGGATCCATGGTTTGTTTTCAGTGAGGGCATGAATTGGGAAGTTCTGCCTTTAAATGACAACAAACAGTGGAAAATGTAACGCATCATCAATGCACAATTTCATTGGTATGGTACCATCAAACCTCAGTGGTTGTGGTAGTTGTGGCGTGGCACCCTCAGACTCTAAAACGCAGCCCTTCCACATATCCTCTCATTTATGCAGTGTATACAATACATAATCAAGATAATATATACATATTGCAGGGTAATTCACCAAATTCTGCAAATGCGCAAGAGTATACTCAAGTTGAAAAGCTATTAAGGGAAACTTTGTGGTGTAGAAGTGTTGAACCTATGTCTGAATAGCATCTTAAAATTAATATTTTGAAGTGTCTCCATGTTGGTGTGGAAAGATAAAAGCATGTATTTTGCATTGTGTGCTGCACCCAAGATTCCAAATCCTAGGCCACTATGGCTCAAATATATACTTATATTGTTTGTATATTCAAATGTATTGCTAGGCAAATATAAGTGGAAGCCAACTTTGGTGAGATTTACAGAAATGTGTTGTTTTGGGCCAAGGAGCCACCCTAAACCATGTCATGTGGCCATAAGTAATGTTTTACAGGTATAACTCGTTTGAGCTGAAATCCTCATAAATATTTGGGCCTGTGATACATTGCCTTGCCAAATTGTTACACTGTATGCACATTCTCAAGTTTTTTTTTGCTTTAGCATGCAAGGTGGTTCATCCATTTTTGGGCTAAATTTGTACTGGGCACATTATGAATACCATTATGTACATCACTTTTATATCAGGTTGCAGCTAGAGTGATTTGCATATCATTCCAGCTGCCAGATCATTTGCTCCAGTCTGCAGATGGCAGCATAAGGAAAATACATGCTAATCATGACTAGACAAGTCACTTGGACATAATCAAGTCCACTAACACACCATCTATTGTATTTTCGTGAAAGAATGAGTGCGTGATCATGGTCCTGAAAAAAATGTCACTGGCGGATCTAGAACGGCAGTTTGTAGTGGTTTGGGGGCATCATCCCAAACAAGTTTCACACATTTAAGAATAAAAAAAAACATTGTGTTTCGCTCCCTTATGCATTGCTAGACGTCTTAAAATAAACTTTCCGTAGTTAAAGTTGCTTAGATGTCTTAGATCAGGAAATGTGTAAATTTGCGCCGATTTCAGTCGGTTTGCGGGGGGCATTTGCTCCTGATCCCCCCTGGATCCGTCAGTGGCTAATGTGATGTAGAAATATGAGATTCAGATGTTTTCCTTAATAATTTTGAATTAGGTACACATTTAGGCCGAATGTTAAGAATGGATGGATTTCCGAGTTTGGCCCCGCGCTAAGCATAGCTTGTTCCACGGTATATAAAATACTAGGTAGCGCAGATAATTTCCTTCAACATGGGGTCTATGGGTTCACATTGCGCCAGGCGATATTTTAGATACAAATAAAAGTATGACACTAAGATTTTCATTAAACTTCGTGACAAATTTTATTTTTAGATTTAATATACAAAAACATTTACATATTTTATATATTTTTATACAATTGGATGGCCATCATTGAGCCAAGAATTTCACACTTATTGTGTGAATATCATACTTTTATCAAAAATAATCCACTTAAGGGGATAAATTCGCGTTCGAATTAAGAAATTGTCAGCTTTACCACCATTGCACAAAACAAAATTATGCTCATCCAGTAAACTAGACCTTGCGTGCATGATTTAAGATCATTTTTGAAAAACCTGCATTTCAATATTTTGTCATACTATACCAGTAAGACGCCTTAACGGTGAAGGACGAGGCGAAGCCCGAATAAATCCGCGTCAGTTATCACCCGTCCAACGTAGGTTCCGTCATTAGCCAAAGCATGCTTTTTAATTATTTTCGCTATGTGTTGTTTTTGCCGTCGCAATAAGATTCGAAACTAAATCTATACTTTGAAACTAAATAGGTTTTGCAGTGTTATTTTTAATTTGCAATTATAAGGCTTCTGTTGTAGCGCCAAAAATTCATTTTGGGTGGGTATTAGGATGGATTTTGATCGCTTTACAGCCGCATCTTCTTTACGTCTGTAGCACCCTTCTTGGTTGAAGCTACGGCGTTGTAATGAAGGAAAAATGTTATAGGATCGTCAATAAAATAATATTACAGTCAGATTTTAACAGCGGAAAAACTGCATTAAACCTCAATTTTTGGCAGCATTTTAGAGACCGGTACATTGGTCTACAGGATTGGTGTTTGTTTCATCGCTTCAACGTCCCATAGGTCTGAGCCACTTGATTTAAATGTGAAGACGGTCATTAAAAACTATGATTTCGCTTAGTTATAGCCAGGTAACCTTTTGCACGTTCCACCGCGCGCCGCTGATTTCGAACTACATTGTGGCATACGCCGGGCGCGATCGTTTCTCTACGCGTCTGTGTTGACCTCGTGTCTTTGCTCGACTTTTGGTTGCCGAGATTATAGGTTCCGGTATATGCAACGATGTTTTGAGTTGTAATTTTCGTGGACGGAACAGGGAGGGTGACGTGCGCACGTTGCAGTGTGACCCAGAGTTACCTGTGCACACATTCAGGGGTGTGGTCTCCAGCCGTCACCATCAAATTTTAGCTTTATAGGTCCAGCCGTTTTCTTCAGCTACAGCAGGATTAATTACTTTCTGACACCCCTGACGCGTTTCACGTGTCACGCGCCATGCTGAACCCATCACATGAGAAAAAAAACATGGTAAATAAATCATAATGTCATTGGAATGGGGCTATTCAGAGGCGAAAAACCGCTTTGTCAATCGGTAGCGGGATTCAAAAGATATAAGGCTTCTGACCAGCGTCGCGGTCTGGCCGGGCCGGGTCGGCCAGGCCGGGCCGGCGGTCGGGTCGGCCCCGCTTATATGTGAGAAAAATCCGATATTCAATGAGGACTCGCTCCGCGCTTCGCGCTCGCTCGTAATCATCCACATGACTGAACCCATTTAGAAAAGTGGTGAAAATGTTTTCATAAGATATTCATTACGGCATGGCAATCAACTTGTTTTTTAATATTTGTTCTCAGTTCAGTATACAAACACAGAAAAAATCAGAATATCTTGATTATTTCACAATTAGGTCTCGCGGTGATAAACAAATGATACCATCAGAATCAGTAAATTAAAATATTTTGAACGATACTGACATGGGCGCAAATTGACCTTAGTTGTCGGCGCGCCCGAAAACCCCAATAAACAAACAAACGATACTGACAGATTTTTTGAACCCATCTCGAAAATATGCATAAAATGCGTTTAAAAACATGTTTACATGTAAGTCGGTACTGTTGTATATAGTCGATGTTCACTGTAATGTCATTAGAAGCGTCAACCAATCAGCGACGACCAACACCAGTCGCTGATTGGTCGATCCTGTTGTTTACATTTCTCGATTAGTCAGTTGGCGGTGGCCGGTGCACGACTGCTCACAAAGCTGACTGCGCCCCCGTGAGCTTGTTCACTGGCGGATCCAGCCTCTCTCCGTGGTGGCATCTTTTTGTGGTAAAAAGGTATATTTTTGTATCCGCGGATTTGGGCCGGTCACCTTATTTTGGTGATCAAGCTTAATCAATTCCCTTTTTCAGGGAAAAACACGATATCCGTAGCATTTACACATTTAAGTAGTAACGTTTATCTCACACCAACTCGCAGGGGCGTCGCTGATATTGTTTTAGTGGGGGTCTGCTGAAATGACTTTGACTAATTATAAAAACTAATGACCCAGATTTTTATGGCATTTGTTATGCGTGCCTTTGCAGCACAATTAATATGGCTTTTCATGTTATCGTGGGTGCAAGTTATTTAGCGGCGAGAAGTGGCGCCCATTTTTTACGGGTTTGCCGGATAAAATCAAGAAATATAGGCGATGAGCCTTTTAAAATGTAGAGGATAAGAAGCTAAAAATGTTATTAATTCAATTCAGTGTTACGATGAACCGAAGACGATGACGATGGCTTTGTTATGACGGTGGCCACCGATGTTACACCGCGAAGCGGCGTGATTTTTTCGTGGAAAACAACATTTTCATATTGGAACCAGAGTCCAGACCGTCACTGGAGCCAAGCCTTAGCAAACCTTTTTCCTGGTTGCACAATGCACATCTCGGTGTGATGAAACATATTGAAATGAAGACAGTTTTTCATATACATAAGCCTAGGATAGTAAATCACGATGACCGGTGGCAGTCAGCACTCAATAGTGCATACTAGTGCTTACCCGTCCGCTCCGTTGGACGATCTATGTGTATTGTATACATACTACATTGTTTTACATTTCCCGTCAAATGACTCTCTAGCGCCAATTATCATATGCTCTAGTCGACTGGATGTTGAGAGAACATCTGAGAGGACATCGTTAACTTTGCACAGGAAACTCTCCGGCCGTCCGACAGCGGATCCGCCGGTTTTAACAGCCCTTTTTAGCTGCATAGTACAAATCGGTATAAGTTATGGAACAAGTTTAGAAACCAGAGTGTATTTGAGATTGCTGACCATGATAGACAAGCATTTTAAAATCTGGATTTGTATTTTGTAGCGAGAGTGGTGCATGTCTCTTCAGAAGGTTATATCTTTGGAATCTCATTCGATTGACAAGCGGTCTTCGGCATCTGATAGCCTTATTCAATCACATATGTTATTGACGTGAGTTTCGTCCCCGATGGGTGCAACTGCACCTGTAGGGCCCAGAGGGGAGTACAACTACAAAATATGCCGCCCAGCCCAGTGCCGGCCGCTCGACCTTTCAGTAGCTACACATTAGTGCTAACCCGTCCGCTCCGCTGGACGATTACTCGACCTTTCAGTAGCTACACACTAGTGCTAACCCGTCTGCTCCGCTGGACGATTTACTCGACCTTTCCAGTAGCTTACACATAGTTGCTAACCCGTCTGCTCCCGCTGGACGATACTCGACCTTTCAGTAGCTACACACTAGTGCTAACCCGTCTGCTCCGCTGGACGATTAACTCGGACCTTTCAGTAGCTACAACACTAGTGCTAACCGCGTCTGCTCCGCTTGGACGATTAACTTCGACCTTCAGTAGCTACACAATAAGGCTAACCCGTTTTCTTGCTCCGCTGGGACGATTACTCGACCTTTTCAGTACCTACACACCTAGTGCCTAAACCCGTCCCGCTCCGCTGGGACGTTTACTCGACCTTTCAGTACTACACGATTAGCTGCAACCCGTCTGCTCCGCTGGACGGATTATCGACCTCTTTCAGTAGCTACAACATCAGTGCTAAACCCGTCTGTCCGTGGGACGATTACTCGACCTTTCAGTAGCTACACATTTCAGTGCTTAACCCGTCTGCCTCCGCTGACGATTACTCGACCCTTTCGTAGCTACACACTAGTGCTAACCCGTCTGCTCCGCTGGACGATTACTCGACCTTTCAGTAGCTACACACGGACGATTACTCGACCTTTCAGTAGCTACACATTAGTGCTAACCCGTCCGCTCCGCTGGACGATTACAGGTGGAGTGGTGGTGCAAGCCAGTGATGAGCAATTAGGGATTGATAGCCCGTACTACCCGTGGCACACCAGTCGTACAGGTATAATCGTTTTGTACCCGAAATACACCCGACCGATTCGCACAGCCGCATACCAGCGCCACCTATAGCATATCTGTTGAAGTTGAAGTTATACACTTTGTTCCACTTTACTTAGCACTTATGAGATAGCGCGCTCTATCAGTGACATTGTATCGTGAGCTATTTTTCTAAACACAGACTTTATCTTAACTTGTAAGGAGGACAGTTTGATGTTGGGAAATGCAGGGAGCAGATTAAAATACACATGTTGTCATGAGATCTGCAAAATGATTTCTTAGATACTATTCAATGCTAATGTGTCGAAACTACATAACTTTTCGTACTTATAATGCGTATAAGGAAAACAATGGATGTCGAACAGACAAAAAGAAAGACAGATAGACCTTCTTTAATTTTTTTTTTCTGTTCCCTTTGAAATAAAGGCTTTTTACATAGCTCATAGTGATACATAGTGATATTGACATTCCTGATTCCACCATGTCATTCGAACCATCACAAGGGGTTTTAATTGATGCTGAGATATGCTGATGGGTGAGACTAGGGTGACATGGTGATGCTGAGAAAAGGACCTAACTGATTTTAACTTGACAATGTATTTAATCTTGCATCAGCTATCAGAGAAGCTTATCAGACTTTCTACAAATTTTTCACGTATAATCAATATTTAACAGGGTATAAATATGCATATTGCTTTAACGAGCGATATTGCATTAGTTTTGCAGTAGAACAATTTTCCAGTTTTTTATTTGGACGGAGAACCAGAGTCTACTTTGACCACCCCTGGGGCCCTATAGGGTTCCTGCGGGTAAAATAAGCTAAAGTCCGTGGTCCAAATCAGGGTGTGATGTATGTACAATGGGGGTTGGGACCAATTTTTAAGTTACCATCATTATGGTCTCATAAAAACAAGGATAATTTCTCATGTGAACTAAAAAAAAAAAAAAAAAAGGAAATGACTAAAGAAAATTATGAAAAACTTAAAACAATTAAGGCTCAGTCCTTGTAGTTGTGACGTCACAAACCTAGCTTAAGTCAGCGGCATTTTCTGCGCGGCCCGGTAACAAAAACCTGTTCTCCCCTTAAACTCGAAAACTGAAGGGCTAAGAAAAGACGCGAAATAGAGTTCAAACGCTTCTTAACCCGCGAGTTACTGGGGGGGGGGGGGGCTATTTTATAGCCCCCTCCCGTTATTCTGCAATATCTCCTAAACCAACGTAGGTATCGTGGACCAAACTTGCCAGTACCTGTCCTCTGATCAATTTACACACTCTGCCCCTGATGGAAAACAGACGAGGCTATGATAGGGTCAACGGAATGACGTCAGAGTGACGTCATGTTCTGCGGTTTTTGTTGAAAAATGAGGGTTTGCGGGAAACGGCTGCCAAAAGTACAGTTTTAAAGAAAACTCCAATCGTCAAAACACCAAAAGAAACAGGTAATAAGTTGGGCTATCAGACTGCTATCTCGGATTTTTCAAAAAAATTTGAAAATTTCAAAATTTTGAGAATATATAAAGACATTTTTTTTTTGTTTTTTTGAAAGTTTTCACAAAAAAAGTTCGAATTTTCAAAAAACCGGGAATATATATGTAAATTGAGTATTGATCCCAATGAATGTGTGAGACAAGTTTGAAAGTTCAAATATCTTCAAAAATTATGACTTGAGTGACAGCCTTTCAAAGACCAAAATTAGACACCCTTTTACTGTATAATAACCAGTAAGACGCCTTAAACGGGCGTAGGACGATGCGCAGTCCGAATAAATCCGCCGTCACATTTATCACCCGTCCACACGGAGGTTCGTCTGTGCAAAGCAATGCATTTGAATTATTTTCGTCAATGTGTTGTTTTGACCCGTACGCGCAAACTAGATCCGAACTAAATCATACTTTGAACCTAATATCTTTGAAGCGTTATTTAAAATGCAATTATAACGTTCATTTGTTTGTAGGCCAAATAAATTCATTGAGGTGGGTATGTAAAAATGGATTTTTGATTGCACTTTTACAGCTGCATCATTTTTTATACGTCTAGCACCCTTTGGTTTTTGAAATCTTACGGCGCCTGTAATTAAGGAAATGTCTATTAGGAAAATCGTTCAATAAAAATATTACAGACAGATTTTAAACAGCGAAAATAATGCATTAAACCTCAAATTTGCACTTTGCATTTTTAGAGACGGTACATCGGTCTACAGATTGTGTTTTGTTTTTCATCGCTCACGTCCCATAGGTGCTGAGCACTGATTTAAATTGTGAAGAATGGTTCAAAAGCTATTAATTTGCGTTTTGATATAGCCAGTAACTTTGCACCGATACCACGCGCCGCTGATCGAACACCATAGTACATACGCCCGGGCGGATCGGTTCTCTACGCATCTGCTTTGGGACCCGTGTCTTTGCGACTTTTGCGCTGTGCCGAGATATAGGTCCCGGTTATTAGCAACGATTAAATTTGCAGGTAATTTTCCGTGGACGGAAACAGGGGTGCACCGTGGCACGTGCAAGTGCGACCCAGAGAGTTTTACCTGTCGCAACATTGCCAGTGGTGTGGTCTCCCCAGCCTTGACACCAAAATTTAGCTTTATAGGTTCAGCCGTCTCAAGCCTATAGCAGAGATAATACTTTCCTGACACCCTGACCGCGGCACCGTGTTCACGCGCCGTGCAGACCCCTCAAATGAGAAAAAACAATGTAAAATAACATTCATTATGTCATTGATGGGGGCATATTATATGGCGAAGACCGCTTGTCAATCGGATGCGGGGGTTCAAAAGATATAAGCTTGACCAGCACGTCGCAGGGTTCATGGCCCAGGCCGGGCGCCGGCAAACGTGGTCCGCCGCTCTATATGTGAGAAAAATCCGATAGTCAATGAGGACTCGCTCTCGCGACTTTTCGCGCTCGCTCGTATCAAGCCAAAAAAGTGCATTTCCGTTTTTGCTTTTTTTTCAATGATGCCAAAAAACATGTCTCTAAAGGTTCATTTTCCGCGTTCTAACCGAAAACCGAACCCCATAACATGATCGTTACAACTACCTACATGAACGTAATCCTTTCACATTCTGACCTCTTTGAACCTCGGGATGACTTGACCTGACCCAAGGGTCAAAATTAGCTTTTCAATGGTCAATTAGAAGTGTCAGCATACAAACGAATCAATACCAATTCTACCCAAACTTATTCATGCCGTTAAAAAACTGATTTTTGAAGCGACACAAATGCCGACCACCGGACTTTGCCGATCCGGTTCAAACATTTCTTATTTGACACAACAGCAACCGACCGTGACCTGTGACGTCATTCGGTGAACCCTGAGAGATAACAATAAATTAGGGTTTCCTCGACAAAATTTGATAAGGCTATCGAATGCGTTAACGAATTTTTAAGATCGGTCACGTAGTTTTCGGGAGATCAGAGGGGGGCTTATACCAATAGCCCCCCCCCCCAGTAACTCGCGCTTATGAAATAATACCCCAAGTACACGCCGCGGATTACGGACGATAATCTACTAACATATCTTATAATATATATTAATCACGCGAGTCAAATATTCAGTCCCAGTCGATCGGTACATAAATATATCGAGTTTTGGTTTTCGCTTCGAACTTCCCAAATATCTCGGAAACTATGAAAGCTAAAAACAAACGAAAAACACAGCCAAAAGCTCTTGAGAAATTTAATCGTGAGCATGTCTTCAGATTTTAGCTCAGGACAATAGTATAAGCTCCAGAGGTCATCAAAGGTCAAAAAGCTATTTTTTGCAAAAACGCTTTTGACAGTAGCTTTTTACCTAATAAATACTAAGCAATAATTTTGACGCAATCATGTTCGTCTCATTAAGGCGCTTCGAATCATATAACATTTGACCAGGTACAGTCAACCTTAAAAATATGACCTCAGGTTAAGGTCAAGTTGTGACCCAAGTAGGTCATGTTTGCATAGGTGAAGACCGTGCCGTCGACGAAGACAAACACAAATCAGGCACACGTAGCCAGGATCTTTGCTCAGGGGGGGGGGGGGGCACCGTCCCGAAAAAAATTCACATTTTGCTCTCATCAGCCCATATGCTGGCTGACCGGGGGTGGGAGGGGCGGGGTCGGAGTTTTCACAAAAAATATCAATTCTTCTAGTGGTGAAATTCACCATTTTGCTCCTCAAAACCCAATGCTGCTGACCGGGGGGGGTGGCGGCGTTTTTCAGAGAATCTCATTTCTATCTAGCACTTTGAATTATTTCCGCTCAGGGGGGGGGGTAGGGGCATGCCCCCGTGCCCCCCCCCTTGTACGTCCCTGAACACAATTGACAATGGTGTCGGTTATCACTTTTTCTATACTTCATTGTGTTAAGAGTTATTGACAAACAAGTGTTGTTGACCTCGGATGTCCTCGGATGACCCTGCAGAGGTCACTTAAAAATAAGAGTACCTAGATCTTCAAGAATGGCTTATAATAGCATGATCCAAAAGGAATTAGATCGCCATCTTGCGTATCCTTGGAACAGGAAGCATTTGAATATTTCCCCATTGACTTATAATGGAGAGGTCACGAAATTGACCCGACCTTAGGTCGCTGAAATATGGAATCCAAATTTTATGATTTGTAGATATATATGACCTTATGAAATTATGTATGTGTAAAACCGATCATCCAAAAACTGTGACTGTGGTACGACCACAAACTTTTTTGGAGGTGCAGGGTCACGTGACTTGGTCTGGTGACCTGACCTGAGATAACATGAGGTCAATACGCTTACATAATGTGGAGAAGGAACGCCGTTTTCCCACTATCCTTGGAAAAAAATATGGATGTCTAAAACACCTTCTCCCCCGGCAACGGCGCGGGTTAGGACTTTGCAAGTGCCTGCCCAAGTCACACTAGGTTGTAACGTTCACCAACAAAATTCAAAAACTATAATAAATATAAATGCAAACGTTGACTTTCTGCCAGTTTGTACATCTCGACCAAACATTTTAGCGGGAAAAAAGGGGAAAACCCGGAAGGTGACCTTTAGTTGTGATTTGAAAAGTTTTACCGATAAAATCGAGAAAAATACGCTGCAGTCTTTTAAAGGAAATAATTAACTTTTTTTTTGTCAAACACATCGATTATATTTTGAAATACAACTTTCTTCATACTTGTCAAAAAAAGCCCAATTACACGCGCGGATTCCGACAGAAGGAAGGACGTACACCATTGATTTTATCAAAAACTATATGCGCTTACTCTGCATACAGTCAAACGGAAAGAATAAGAATGGCTCAAGCCAATCAAAAGATTCGAGAGCAGTCGCGTCAAGACTTACTGTATTAGCCCTCCCGAGGCCACATTCCTTGACATTCCTTCTGTTTATGGCCCACATTGCCCTTTCAACAAAAAGGAAATATATTTCGGGTTGAAGAGGCCTGTTTTCAGTTCCAGAAACTCTAGAAAGCTAGGGTTTTTTCAACACGGGCTACAAAACTGCTATCTCAGTTCAAAACCCATGTTGAAGGTGAACTATTTCCTTTAAGCACAAAAACCTAATAGCTGTCTCCAACCCCATTAGCTGACTTTTTGGTGGCGGCACCGATGTGACTTATCAATAGGCTGCTACGAAATGCACGATACCTCACAACCTCTTTTCAGTAGAGCATAATCTGTCCCACATCTAAACGGACTAGGGTCGATGTTTTCCGAGCATGGGGCCACGCCTCCCGTTCGCTAACCATGCAGACATCGGAGAGCCTGAGGGGACCTGGTTCTCGTTGTTTCACAGGTGGCCCGCTGGCCCAGAGTCGCGGCGTCGCGATGGCTCTGATCACGGTACGTGGCATCACTCACGTGTTGGTAACCGTTCTGTTCTACATCAGTATCGCGTGTGACTTCGTCTGGTGGACGCTGATCCAGCACGGGGAGGTGACCACCACCGCCGAGTTTGATTACATTGTTGTGGGCGGCGGCTCGGGTGGCTCGGTGGCGGCCGGTCGGCTCTCAGAGAGTGGTGTGCACAGTGTTCTCCTGCTGGAGGCCGGCCCGCCGCCGTCACCGCTGCACCGGTTCGTGCCGCTGGGGCCGCTGATGTTCCACTCCGCCTACGACTGGCGCTACATGACAGAGCCGCAGCGGCACGGCTGCCGCGCCCTGCACGAGCGACGCTCCTTCTGGCCGATGGGTCGCCTGCTCGGTGGCTCGTCGCAGATCAACTTCATGATGTATGTGCGCGGCCAGCGGCGCGACTACGACCGCTGGGCTGAGAACAACCCGGGCTGGTCCTACGAGGAGGTGCTGCCGTACTTCCAGCGGAGCATCTCCTACCACGGCGACAAGAGTCACCTGGGCTCGGCCGGGCCGTGGCACATCGCCCGCGGAGCCGGCGTCACCGAAACGGACGACTTGTTCGTCGAGGCCGGACGCAAGCTCGGGTACGAGCCGATCGACTACAATGCCCAGGCGGGGCCCGGTCTCTACTACACCGACTCGAACCGCGCCGGCGGCTGGCGGCACGCTCTCAGCGACGCGTTCCTGCACGAGCGGCCGAACCTGCAGGTTGTGACCAACGCCCTGGTGGAGAAGGTGGACCTGGAGCCGACTCCGCTCCGGGCCACAGGCGTCACGTTCACCAAGTTCGGCGAGCGGCTGACGGTGCGAGCCCGCCGGGAGGTGATCCTGTCGGCGGGCACGGTCAACACCCCGGCTGTCCTGATGCGGTCCGGGGTGGGGCCGGCCGACCACCTCCGCCAGCTGGGGATCCCCGTCATGCTGGACTCGCCTGTCGGGGACAGCCTCAACGCTCACGTCGGCGCACCGCTGATCTACCTGACGAACCGTCCGACGAGCCCGCTGCCGCAGCCGGCCACTGTGCTGTCCTCACTCCGCCAACTGTTCTCCAACGGGACGGGCCACATGGCTTCAAACGTGTGCAGCAGCGGCCTGTTCATGACCAGCTCCCTGTCCGAGGCTCCCGACTACCCCGACATCCAGATATTCCACTGCGCCGTCCACCCGTGGATCATGGGCGACGGCGGCCAGCCCGACTTCAACCTAGCACCACAGCTGTACGACGAGATGCTGGCCGAGATGAACGACACGACGCATGGTGTCTCTCTGCTGGTGCAGGTGCTGAGACCGCGCAGTCGCGGCACGATCCGCCTCTCCTCTACCGACCCGGCCGCGGCGCCCCTCATCCAGCCCAACTTCCTGGAGCGCCAGGAGGACATGACCGTCCTGCTGGAGGGCATGCGGATGGCCGCGCGGTTCGCCGCGGCGCCGCCCTACAGCGAGATCCTGGAGCGTCCGGTGGTGATACCGGCGTGCCGCCACCTCAGCGGCGACGGCCAGCTCGAGTGCCTGGCGCGCCACCTCACCTGGACGGTGTACCACCCGACGAGCACGTGCCGCATGGCGCCGCGCCACCTCGGCGGCGTGGTGGACCAGCGGCTGCGCGTGCACGGCGTGGCCCGACTGCGCGTCATAGACGCGTCCATTATGCCGTTCGTCACGTCGGGTAACACCAACGCGCCGACTGTGATGATCGCAGAGAAAGGTGCTGACATGGTGCTCCAGGGGCTGTGAGGTACTGACATGGTGCTCCAGGGGCTGTCAGGTACCGACATGGGGCTGCGGGAACTGTCAGGTGCCGAGATGGGGTTGCGGTAGCTGACGTGCTGAGTGGAACTCAGCAGTACCTAGATATGCATGACTTGCAGTGTGCAAGGGTTTCTTAATAAGTGATTTGATATCGTTATACAATTATCGTATCTAGGAGAGAGTAAAATAAAAAAAGAAGAAAAAAAGTGAACAAAAAGTGTTATGGTGTAAGCACAGTGGTAGCTAGTGTTGATTTGATAGTAATATGCCGATAGTTGATAGTAATATGCTATATATATGCAATTAAGTACCTATATTATCACTTACAAAACACAATCGTTCTAGCAATGTGACCTTTGCTGGCAGTCCCCCCCCCACAAGTGCCTTAACACGCGCACTGGAGGGGGGGCACTTTTGTGCCCCCCCCCACATGTTTTTCGTGAATATCTCAAAAACGAAGCGGCGCAGGGCGGTAGTGTTTAGGCGACATTTACGGCAACACAATAGCGGATCGTTTGACGTAAAAAATCGAAATCGGTCGGTAAATTTTTGAGTTATATGTATTTGAAATTCCAAAATGGCGGGCAGAATCGAGGTGCGGCGAAGCGATATCTTCGGGAAACAAACAGTCAGATCGGGCGTTCAACCCGCCATTTGGTAGCCAGTTTGTCGGATCTTCATCCCCAACGGAACTTTCAAGACCATGCAGTTGACGTGTGACGTTCACAGAGGTCCAAATCCTCAAAAAGGTGCCATCTGCCGATTTGACGCTTCATGACCTCGTTTGACCTTTAAGATCATTGACCTAAGGTCCCAAAACTTCAGAGAATGTTAGATCATCACAGCACCTCTACCCTAAAGTTTGAACGTTCTAGCTCTATACTTTTTCGGAGCTCCACGGGGGCACTAAAGTGCCCCCCCTCCAGTGGGTGTTAGTGGCATACCCCTCTCCAGTGCGCGTGTTAACCCTCGCCCCGGTAGGACAAGACCACTGCGTGTCCGGGTAGGGGGTGGGGGTACGACCCCCTTGGTGTTTGTCACTAATTGAGCTAGAGCTTCGATTAACTAACGATCGTGTTGCTGGTGACGAGAGGAAGCCATTGACACCAAATTTTAAGGTCCTGGGTCAATGATGAACTCTGAGGTCATGTCCAATTCATCCCAATGTCACAATAGTAAATGTGTGAAAAATGGACAATAACTAATCAGCCAAATGGTGAAGGAACATTTAGTGTGCTTCATGCATGGCCAAATTTTGAAATCAGCGTCAACAAAGTGACCTATAAACTGCACAATTCCAAAAAGTTCAATGTCAGGTCATCTGAGGTCAGTGACCTCGGTTGAACCTGTGGAAGTACAATTCCCAGTGGCACATATACTATATAAAAATGGATTCTCAGATTTGAAATTCAGTGTCACAAACTTCTAAGAAACGGCCAGAAGCCAAAACAAGTCCTTCTGGAGGTCATGGAGGTCAGTGGACCCTCGGTGAAACTTTTTTATAAAAGGTCATTCGAGGTCACAGTCTCAGCGGAAGCCACAACTGTCACCTGGTACCACCCGTGCATATGCTCCTGAACAACAAACACTCGGGAACTGCACATGGAACAAGGATCGATGCTACGGGACGCCAGTTGCGTCTGACGTGAACTTGAGAAACAGGTCATAGGTCACGGGTCATGAAAGTTGGAATGTCGAAATTTTCAGCGTGAGTCAAATTATTCAAAAGTAGGGTATTGTAAGTTTCATCACGATCGGTTGATAACTACGTGAGTTATTTTGGAAAAACCGAGGGGGTGGCATCCATGCCCCTATCCAGTCGAGGATTGACGTGTCTTGTGATCTTAGCCATGGCGTGTGTGTGTGGACAATGGCCACACGTGTGTTTATGGCGACGTTAACGTATTGGGGTTTTACGGAAGCGCGATTATCATATGATATCGGGAGCGGTCACAAAGTTACAGTGTTTCAAGGTATGCTGGCGGCTATACTACACCTTCAGACCCCACCTATGCAGATGGCTCTCCGACTGATGATGAATATCTATCACTTGATAATACCAATATACCATGTACCCACCTATCACTTGGTGCTGTCAATATTGCGTGAAGTTATAATTATTCGTGGATGTCCAATGTTTCAACATGTATCTTCCGTGAGTCCATGCTAAAGGACAGGACAATGACTGGTGCATGGAATTATACAATTCGCAAGTTTGGGGCTTTATGTAACACTAGTTTAATTAGTGCTATGCTATGCCTAGTATTGATCAAACGTGATTTGGATGCGCCATGCATTTTTTGTGATTACTTTGGCGACGTTTACAATAGCCAATGATACTGATAACTGTACTATTGCTAAGTATAGCATGCGATATATCAATTGGCTTGTATCTCGCATTAGAGACGTGCTTTCATCGACTATGGTATGCTTGCAGTGCTTCCACTGTCATCTTACCGCCAGTTTCTTATGAGGGCGAGTTATGCGTATATTTACTATGCCAACGTGCGATTAACGGCATGGCAGCCTTATCGGCATTGGTAGTGTGTAATTCTGTAGTCCTTACAATGTTACGTTATTACTGATAGCCACAATTGTCCAATTGATAGCTTTCAAGTCCAAATGAAGGTGGCGGCACTACTTTTAATGGTCACCGTAGGTATACCAAGATTGGAATCGTATGTATCACTAGTGATAGTAGTGATTCTTGTGGGGATTTGTGCTGGTAATCTGGGATAGTGAAAGTGATACTAATGGATCATACTGGTAGACTTGGGGAGACCGGATACTGTTTTAATCCGTCTGGTACTTATATTTATTTTATGATTATTTCTGTGACAAAGCATGTGGTGTATTGATCGGCTGGCTTGTGAATTGTGATGTCAGCGGCCTTATAGTTATAAATAGAGACTTTTTGGCTAGATTATTGCCTTTGCTATGTAACATTATTAATTGCACGTGCGATGCTCCACCAAATGCTAATAATAAATACCACACGGGGCCGATACACAAATAATTTCTTTAGGATCCGAGGTTTGTTGTTGGATATTTCCGCCCGAGGACCGAAAGTCGAGGGTGGAAAATCCTACAGCGACCGAGGTCCTAAAGAAATTATATCGGCCTAAGTGTGGTATTTAGTTTATCATATGTCTACCTCCGTTTTGAAAACTGCGAAAACAAAGTTTGTTAAAATATAAATGTCCGGCGGGCCGAAAGCTTTGACCAATTGACTTAACATTGATTTTCTGGAGAGCTGAAAACCCTTTAACCACATGCTCGCGCTAATGCTAAAAACATACTGAGACATATGATAAATACATTTTCAAAAATAGTTTGGATGTTCGGCTCAACAAGGTTGGGTGTCTGCGGCTTCTGTAATTTATGTTATTTTAGCCGCGAAGTTTCAAAACCATAGACTTGGCTCGATTTTGAATGGTTCAGTTTAAATTGAATTTGCGTTCCAACAATTTGATTTTGGTTTCCTTCTTTCAGACGCAAAGTTCGTAGAACCTCATATCTAAAATGTCTCAATGTATTAATCGGTATGATTCGTGTATCTGACACTTCTAAGTACCATTCTAAGCTGTTGATTACCTTGGGTCAGTTCAAGGTCATCGAGGTAACGAATGTTCCAAACTCGCCTAACATCTGTAGACCTATGCACAAATGCCAAGAGTTCAAACCTCATAATATATATATACCTATATATATATATATATATGATATATATTATATATTATGATATATATATATATACTATAAATAAATTGGGGCTTATAGACTTTACTTTCAGACTGGCCTGTTACAGCATGGCTACTGGGTAGTGTTGTCCCCCGCTGGTAGTCGGGTGCCGCACGTCCCCCGGCTACCCATTACCCAGCTCAGATAAGATCGGTCTCGTCTACCCATTATGTCGTTCAAGGTCGCGCCAGAGCTCAGGAATCCCATTAGTCATGTCGTGATCTACGGAATCGCTTGATCTTGGTAGTTGTGGCATGCCTAGCTCTATTAATCATTTCAACTTTTTCGTGTTCCTTTAAATGCGCTGTTACCTAGTCTTTGTTCTAATGCTGATGGGTTGAATAATGTAAAGCTCTGCTGACCTCAAATTTATCTTCCCTCTGTTGTTAAGTCGGCATTGACTGTGGTCTGATCTGATCACCATTGACTGGGGGGGGGGGGGGCGCAGTTAACGACCCCTGCATCCTATTCCGAACATGGGCGCCACATAACCCATTGATTTTGAGGCGCCCTTAAGCCCAAATTCATTCATCATAAATCATCAATCTCCGAACCAATGGTCGTCAGCGAGAATGCGCAAGCGGCATTCGAAAACACTCGTTTGAGATTAATCAAAGCACGCTCGAAAATCTAAAATTGATGTCAAATATCAGGTCACGGTAAAAGGTCAAAGGTAAAAAACAAGGCTTTATGGGCCATCTTTCCATCTAACAGCCTTTGATTGCGCATATCACCCAAAGTCTCTTAAACGTATGATACACTTCCCGATGATCGAAAGCGATTTTATTGGCAAAGATCAGAGGTCAAGGTCAGGTCACAAAAGGTCGCTATACACACAATATTTATGAAAGTCATGTAACACATATTTTATGGATCATTGTACGCATGGAAAGCGACAGTGATACTCATTTGACCACCAAACTTCATGTATATGAAGTAAATGTCAAGTCAAAAGGTCAAAGTAGGGTAAAAATGTAAAAAATATATAAACCAAAAAGGCACGTTTCTAGACCAATTTTGTCTCAGAAATACAGTGCCATCATTTATTTATGTTTATCTTGTCAATAAAGGACAAAAACGCAATTTCAAAATATGACGTCATGAGTTGCCAGCACTGTAAATGCGATCACTCAGTCAAAAATGATATAATTTTGAAATTTCGTATGGTTGTTGT
This sequence comes from Semibalanus balanoides, assembly GCA_014673585.1. NCBI lineage: Eukaryota > Metazoa > Arthropoda > Thecostraca > Balanomorpha > Balanidae > Semibalanus > Semibalanus balanoides. The sequence goes on from VOPJ01007226.1 coordinate 27,289, forward strand.
TTGCTTATAGTTCTCTGACACATCTTCCTTTTTTTCTTCTCAATATTTTTGAAAGTTTCGATTTTGTAGTATTTTTTTTTTGTGTGCAATTTTATGGGTCAAAAACCAAAAGTTTTCCGAATCCAAGACTGCAATTTAGTAGCCCTTATTATTTTCTATATTAATTGTTTTTGGATTGCATTTTGGTTATTATATTGCCTTTTTACGGTCTGTTAAAGTTAAGCTGGTTTATGTGTAAAAACCGTGTGTAGTTACGTAACTAAATTCGCTATATCTGAACAAAGTCGACGACATTGCTTCATTTTTTTCACAGAAGACGTGAAATTGATGTAGGATAAGGCACATGAAGTTTCACGTTGATAGCGCTAATTGTTTTTGAGTTATAACGAAAAAACGGCAGGGGGCGTTAAACGCCTCCCCCAGTCAATGCCGGGTTAACTAATTTAAAGACTATATTCTAGCTCATCGAAATAACCGGACCCGAAACCCGTGGATTTCATTGGGCCCGGAATTCACGGATTTCTGGTTCGATTCTGGCTTCTGGCTAGGTCTCTGGTCTGTTTTCCCGCTTGTGTTGGCGTGACACATCTCGATGATACATGACCCATGAGTTGCATCATCACCACCACCGGCCACCAGTCTATATTTCGACTGTTAACGTGTTCGAAACGCTTGACTGACGCTTCACAAAACGGAGGCATCGCACAAAGGACTGTCACGAGACGTCCGTCGCCGCTCCGGAGGGCGGCAAATGATGGCCGAGTCACAGCTGACGACGCTCATACATATCCGCCTCAGCTGACGATTTATGTGCTCTGCAGACCACGATCACTGTGCAGTGAGCGGGTATGCACACTGTATGTACAGCCGGTCTATTATGTATCTTCCCTTTTTTAGTTTCTAAAACTCATCAAATTTAATTTTTGTGTACATGAAGAACTTATAAAAGGGAACATGTGGTACCTACCCATATAGGTACAACATGTTACCTTAAATCAGTCATTTATGTACACGTAAGTGAAATTAGATTAGTTTTAGAAACTAATAAAGGGAAAATACATAATAGACCGACTGTACATACACGGTGTTAGATAACGCCACAGTTCTCGTGAGGGAGGAGATTTGTCTCATTTCGGTCACCTGCAGGGCCTCGCCCTGTCATGACACACCCTTACAACACCCACTTTGTTTTGTGGCTATAATAATGCGGATCGATGCGATTCTCTGCATTTTTTTTTTGGGGGGGGGGCTGCAAATAATCAGCATATACCAAAAAATATACATTACCAATTTGAGGTTATACATTCCACAACAGATTTTCCTTGCACCATTTTATTTAGACAAATATACTTTGACTAGGGGCAGATCCAGGGGTGCCAAAGGGGCCATGCCCGCCGGTCCTGAAACTGTGATTTGCCTCCCACCAAAACAAAATAAAAAGAAACGGTCGGAAAAACGGTCAGCCTCTGAAAATTTATCGTAAAAGTTGCCTTGGCAGCATTCAAAATCTAGCTATCCACAGTCAAAAACGGGAAAATTTCGCGGCATGACACAAGTTTCAAGAAATGGACAAAACAATTGTCTAGCAGAGGCTCTCCCTGGCGGTAATTGCTGACCTCAGGGACCAACATTTTGCATCATACAGAGCCGTTCAACGAAAAGGGTTTTCTTGAGGCTTGGCTCCTCTCACGGTCTGGTTTCAATATACCTAACAATTTAATTTTACACAACCTGAAATCAACATTTTCACGCCGCTTCGTGGCGACACATCAGTGATCATCGTCATAACAAACCCATCGTCATCTTTTTCGGTTCGTCGTAACGCTGAATTTGATGAATGAATGAAATTTTTAGCTTCTTATCCTCTGCAAGGCCTTCCTTATCCTCTACACCTCTTATATTTGTGGGGATTATTTGGTAAACGCGTACAATTTTCGCGCCGCGGCACTAAATAACATACACCTTTAATATAACAGGAAAATTAACATTACAAATGCTGAAAGGGTTTGATTAAACGCAGAAAATGGGTTTACACTTTTTTCGTCATTTCGGCCGCTCCCCACTCAAATTTTTCGGCGAGCCTGCGTACAGGTTGCAACTTGGCCAGTCTCTGCATCACAGTCAGTGGGCCAATGCACATAGACCTGGATGGCGCGCTCCTTGCCCCCCTGCCCCCACACTACCCCGGCTAAACAACCTACTATTCTGCTAGAACGAGATGATGGTCTTGAGCATCACCCTTCCCCGCTCAACAACTTTCTGAAAATAATATGTCACTTGATTTGCTCCCCCCCCAAAAAAAAAAATATACGGCTTTGACAACAAATGTTATTGCATTTTATGAGGTTTGCGTACTACGTGCGTGCGCCATGTGAGTTTTATCCCGCATAATATTTTGTGAAACCAGACGTGTGGTTTGCTACACAAATTGGTGTGAGCTGTAACTTGTGAGAAGTGTCAGCCCTCCTGTACATCGCTCTCTGCTGACCCGCCAGAGTCCAGACAAC
>VOPJ01007227.1:0-31236 GCA_014673585.1 Semibalanus balanoides
AGGTCATCTGAGGTCATCTGAGATCATCAGAATTACTTTGCTAATAAATATTGATATAATAAAGATAGAGACGAACGGATAACACCGATATGTTTGTCTTGTCGAGCCGCGTCGCCCCATAAGCAGCATGACCTACCTTGGTCATTAAATGACATTTACCTGAGGTCAAATTTATCAGTTGACTTAAGCAACTACCATTCATATTTTTTAAAGCGCTTTGACGAGACAAACACGATGGCGTCAACATTATTTTCCTATCTGTGTTAGGTAAAATGTTGTTTGCGAAAAACAACCTTGCAAAAATAGCCTTTTCGACCTTTTTGACCTCTGGAGCCTAAACAATTCACCTTATTGTTTGGTTGCTTCTCACCACTGCCAAGCGGGCAAACTCTCACAGACGCGGAAGACTCCTGCGTCGAGTTATATTAACGAAAGCTCGAGAACACCCAACTGGAACAACACCAACCTCCATCTGTCCGCCATCTCTCCGGAGGTTTCAAGACCTAGAGGTAATCGACCGAACTGTTCGTCACCTAACATACAGACAGTATGATAGAACCTCCTGTGGGCTGTGGAACGTACTTCCAATATATCATATTTAACTAAATATAATCACACACCTACTCTGTCCTAATCCACAATCGTTGGCTCCGTTGCAGTGCTAACCGACTAACTAAATCCGCTAACTTATGTCGGTTAGCACTATCCGCTTACCGCGAGACTTTACGAGACAGCACGATTAATCACGAGAGTAAACAAACTCAAGGTTCGGCGCACGGCCGTCAAACTGGTGTGGGATTCCAGACACAACACCACCCCTCTCTTTGAGGAGAAACTTAACTTTAAAAACAAAGCGTACCCCCACCAACCTCACAGCACAATAGGTCGCATCTGACTGAAAACTATCTAAAACCTGTCTGGCGAATACCTGTCCGGTCTGTGCCGGCGACTGCCGCGGCGAGGACTATAGTACTGTCTGAGGAGCCGGCGGTGGCGGTGCTTCCTCGGCTCTGGGTTCGGGGCCTAAGAAAGGTCTTAAGCCTAAAAATACTAAAAGTTAGTATAGCTGATTCCAAACTGGTGTCGCTGGTTCCAAAGTTGATATGGCAGTTTGCTTAATCCAGCTCCTAAAAGTTGGCATGGCCATAGGCGTCGGAAGTGGTGATGCAGAGGTGGCAGTTGCCACACCAACTTTGGAAATGGTGAGGCGGTGCCACACGAACTTTCGAGTCGTCCATTTATACTCGGTCTCCGAAATGAAAGCAAATAAAGTACAAACGCGATTTATCTGGTCTCCGAAATGCAAGCAAAAAAAAGTACGAACGCGATTTGTAGATGGCATGGTAGCGTTGGATTCTGACGTGAATCAATTTAATTACTTCAATTTACTTGTTTTTGTTTTGTCTAAAACACGAAAAGGGCCTTGGTACAAATGCATTGTTTGTTCCATAGAAATGCACGTTATGTATAAGCGATTTTCAAACTACGGGCTGCATACGTCACGCTCGTGTTGCCGGAGGCGCTTGAGTGCGCAGGTGGCAGGACCCGCTTCTCCGAGACGCCGGTGAACGGTACCGTGGTGCCGCAGGCGCGCCAGGCCACCGGTAATCTGGGCGTTGGCCGAGGCTGATTGTCGGATCGCTCCAGGCAACCCGGTGGCGGTGCGCGGTTTCGACCGCGCGGGCGGCCAGCCCGTCACACTGTCTCGCTGGAGGAGCGCACGAATGCCCCACCCTCCCCCCTAATTGGGACGAGTCGGTGTTTTCGTAATTTGTTTTTTTCTGTTCCTTTTGGGTTCTGTTGCACCTGTATTACACACATTACACCTGGTTTTAAAACATGTTCAGGGAGTTTTTTTACCCACACTTGACAAAAAGTGGGGTTTTTCCCCTTTGCTTAGGTCCCCCGGTTTTTCTAGTTAGGACTTTCCGGGGGAGGACACGCACCACAGGGATTTAAGGGACGGGAGGGGGGAATGACACCACTGCGTTCAATGGGGTGACGGCCCCGTGTGGTGTTATGGCGGTGTCTGGTATTTTTTTTTTTTTTTTTTTTTTTTTTTTTTTTCTTTTTTTTTTTTTTTTGTTTCTTTTTTTTTTTTTTTATGCGGGTCGTGGTACAGGTGCTGGAATTTTTGGGCTTAAGTACACCAACCAGCCCCTGTTGTACAACAACACCGGTTTCTGATTCCCTCGTTAGGGTTCTTGAAACGTATTGTGCACTCGATGCGAGGAGGGTGAACGGTTTGACCGGTGTTCTTGTGTCTAATCCGGTTTTTTCTTGGCAGCTCGAAGGATGCGAAAAATTAGAGTAAAAACACACAAAACGTTATACATTTCTTATGCATGACCATGGTTTAATGCTGGGAGAGGTTGTTGATATTTTAACTTTGAAAGGTGATTTTATTTTCCAGTCATTTCTGGACATATCAAAATTTGGGGGCGATATTCCTGGTAAAATTTACTGAACACAAATTTAATCACACGTATTCCGGGTTTGGGAAATTGTATGTTTAAAATATGTTAAAAAAAAATGTATTTTGATTTATAAAATGTCTGGATTTTAATAAAACTTGAAAATTGAAGATAGCGGTTTGATAGCTAAAATTATTATCAGTCATTTGATTTAGTAAAACTGAATGGATCTTAAAATTTGAACAAATTCAGACCAGCAGAGACAGTGCCATCAGTCACGTTTGAATGGTTACGAATGCGGATTTGTGGTGCATACTTCCTTCGTATTTTGCGGTAGAATAAATGCGTCGGATACATTATCATAGCAATATGCATGATAAATACTGGGATTCCACATAATTTTGACTGAGTTTCACACAGATACATAAGATGGGAGGCGGTACTGGTGCAGCTACTTTTAGGTTCTTTGGATTTAACATCGGTGTCCACCGCTGTCGATTTGTATACTTTTGGGAGGATTTGTATACCCCACCCAATAATTTCAAATTTTAACATTAGGTATATGGCGTTGCATGGTAAGAATCGAATTATCATCTTTAAAGTTAATATTGGGGCCCCCCCAATCATTTTCAGAAATCGACACTCCTGTCGGTGCCCATACATGCAAATAATTCCACAGTAGATTTTCACAACAAGAAGACGTCAGCAGAGGGTGCTCCAGGCTCTAATTTTTGTGGGTCAATTGTGTTAGGTGGTGCTTGGTGCTGCTAATTCATACCCCACACGTTGTACTGAGTGCGCCATTGCTTGGAACAGTGCATTCATCATTTAAAATAAATATGTGTATGCAAATATCACGCGATTTAAACATACGTTTGCTCCACCATCGTGTTGACAAAAAGCGTGAGGCCGATGGTGCCCCAATGTTGTTTACCTGGATAAGGATTCACATATGCGTAATATATTACATTTCGCAAAATAATGCAAATACATAGTTATCATATGACATTCGTATTGCCAAAAACAAGCAAGAACAAGAAAAATAATACTTGTTATACCAATATTCTCCCACTTAATATCCCTGAATACGCAGGTATGACTTATTATACTTATATATATGATTTACGCAGGTATACAGGTATCATTTTCGAACTTGTCTTAATATATTTAAGACCCGTAAATTTCAAGCTAAAAACGTTTGTTCCATATTAATCGGTGAAACCACATGATCAAAATGGCCTTTAAAAAACGAATTTGTGCCCGCTGAACCCATTTCGAACAAAAATTGATTTTGAGATCCTAAAAGCACTCATCACAAATTTGTTCATTACAAATCAAATTATGCTTTTTGTCCCATCGAAATCAACCGAGCGTTTTTTATATATCTGGGGGCAGATTCTACCCCCCCCCCCCGTTAAACGTAAATAATCGCCACCCGCCTTAAATATGTTAAGACGCTGACGTCCCACAGTTCTTTGTAGGTGGCAGAGTGTCTGTCGATAACCGTGAGTCAACCTACATTTTCAACAATGATGGGCTTGTCTGCCCCTTTTGTGCCCCCCACATTTGTTTCGTGAATAGCTAAAAAAATAATTATAAAAAATGGGGAAGGGTCGCAAAAGGGATATTTCCGCTACCTTGTACTTCAAATGCATAGGTACTCCAGGGCATGACCGTTCTGGTTGACTTAGAGGTATTTGGTTCCATACTTGACATTCTGACTTGATGCGAGGTTTATTCCAGTATTTCCGAGTAATAACATATGACATTCGCGGAATCACTGGAATGAATCGACAGTCCGAGGATTTCCTATGCAATTCGTGGATGTCCAGCGACTCTTCAGGCAATCCGCAGACTGCCTGAAGACTCTTGTGAATCCGCGGAATCACGGCCGTGAATCCGCGGATTCACAAGAGTTGTTGTGAGTCCGCGGACACCCTAGGTATTCCGCGGATTGTCTAGAGAGTCCGCGGATTTACGAATTTCGCGAACACACTGTAACACATGCATTCATTTCCCACGTCACAGTTTGACGTCAAACAATCACCTTTACAGTGACTGTGACGCTGGCTTGGCAATGTAACCGTGCCAGCAGGAGCAAATTCACCACATGACCCCGTTGCCACACTGGGGGTCTCGTGCGCACGCTCATTTGTATTCGCTCTGAATGTCGCTAACAGGTCGGAAATCGGCATTTACGTGGTCACTCGGCACATTATGGTACATTATGGTACATTTGGCCCCGAGCCCGCGGAGCATTGCGGCACCGGTATTCCTTAATACTTACTGTATTTAAAAAAGTTATTTAAAAACGACTGCGCCAGAAATGAGGCCGACACGCAATATGAGCGGTTAGTCGCCGGGACGGTAGTCGCTTTAGCCTGTGTCGTGAGGCCGGCGCATTTCTGCCGTCTGACCCTGAGCATGGTGACCTTTATTGCTGTAGAGTGACAGCAGTCGAACACGAGTTCCTGCGTGTGGCATGGCACGTGATAAACATGGCGACGGTATACGAACCACAGCAAACACTAAAGCGTATACATTCGTATGCTAAAGCGTATGCCTTGCGCTACAGCTTCCCCATGACACCAAGCCGGTGAGAGGTAGCGTTCTGGAGGTCCACCTGTCAGAAGACGTTCTTGAAGAGCTCCGCCAGCTGCTCTTGACAATGCCTTATGATACGGAGTGTTAATTGCAATGGTATGTTTGGATATTTACGCTATTTTCTGACTGTCAGGGCCGTGTCTGTCACGGCCAGACAAGCTAATTACGAGTGTCGTTACTCGTTCTCTGTCCGACTAATATCCAACTAAAATCTAACCTTTATCAGTCTGTTATTTACGTAGCACGGCTACATCTGGAACCTAGAACGCACCAGGCCTCATCTCACCCCGAGCTAGCGAATCTGGTACTGTATCAGCGCTGTCGCTGCCGGCCGGTCGGAGAGAGGCAGTGAGCAGCCGGACTCAGCCACGTGACACCATGGACATCCTCTCCCATCTCCGGGTGACAGGAGACTGGACAGGTCAGCGCGTCACATGGGGACAACAGACCTGACCTCAGACAGACCGAGCAGCGGCAGATCTGCTGTCGTCAGCGGTTCAGGGAGACCGTGGGGTAATGTGAGAATGTCACGTGACCTCAGTCAGACCGAACGGAAACAGACAAAGATCATCTATCATATTACGTTTCAGTCTCACCGCAGCGAAGAGGGCTTTCTGAAAAGTTGGAGGAAGTAAGGGTGGGACACACGCCCGTCGACCTGTCACAAGAACGCAGCACAGTGCACCAAACGCAGGAGCATGCTCATCATAGCTAACTATCTCACTGTGACTGAAATACACAGAAGACATCGTTGGGAATTGTATTAATCTGTGAAAGAAATCTCATGCGGGCTCAAGAGTCAAGCCATGTGTACATGTCATGTAAACTGAGGTATGGTGGAGAGTCGGCACTATCTCGAGCCATCTCTACCTTCTACGTATCCTCCTATCTCGATTGAGCTCACTGTCCATATAACCATCACAATCTTATAAGCCACACGAGAGAGCCCAGCTTGTGATGAAGTTAGGCCACTAATCATCGAGCATGGGCTATAATCAAAGTGAGCATGTGCTGGTCATCGCAGGCTAATATATTCCATCGAGCACCAATGCCACAGAGCGCGCGACGAAGAATGAAACAGGATCAGTCACAAAACTAGTATACAGGCCATCAACCACTTTCATATATGCGCTCAAATACATAGGTGTGAGTTGTGTGATAAAAACTATATAGGGTACTGGTCTGACTAAAACGGTGTAACAATCTTTAATGGAATATATTTGACGGAAATAATGATACACCTTTAGGAATGTGTACTTAGCATCTCTATTCGGGATACTTCATCAACAATATAGCCCTCAGTCTACGGGTTCCCGCTAATTTTGTCGGTCATGTATTTACGGGTAGCTCGAATGTTAGGTTACAGTCGTGGAAGAGTTCCATCAGTGTCACTGGTTGGACATGTACTACTGTGTTGAAAGCCTGACTGATGCAAATTTACACAGTAAATACTTTCGTAGGCATTCATGCTACCGGTCGAACACTATTAGGATGAAGCATTTAAATCTAACGATGGCTGGCAGCTGCGAAGATGGGACGCTAGGCAGGTTGCAGATCACGCCACCCTCAACACTTATCTATACGACATCAGCAACCATGGGTGAGGTTGCGAGTCATCACGGATAACAATTGCTACAGGGCGACGCTAGAATATAATATGAGATTAAGCGGAGACACAAGAACGCAAGAATTCCTGTAATAAGAATAAAAATGCGTAAATAATTCGGAAAGCTAATATCCGAGTACCTAAGAGCTTCCCCTGCATTGTATCTAAAATAAAGCAAGTTTTTGCAGTTAATGGTACACAAATTACAGGCCAATAGGGGGAAATGGCGCGAAGTATAGCCACCATGAGTCACATTTGTGACGATAACGTACCGGCTGTTATAGAGCCTTGGTACCGGCATTAATCTTGTAGGCATTTGAGTGCACTAAACACGGTGAGAAATCGTATTTTGGGTATAAATCAGAAATACATTAATAAATTTACACTTGAGGAAAAAAAATGTATTTTTTCACGATTTGACCCCCCCCCCCGGGTCAAGGATCCGGAGGCCCACATCGAAAATTAGTACCCCCATATTTGGAGGCTGGATCCGCCAGTGGTTAACACGATACAATAATACACATTATACGTTGCAGCCGATATTGAGCACAGCAAACTATATAGGCAGTCACCGGTGTCAATTTGTATACTTTTGGGAGGGCCCGGGCCCCCCAATAATTTCAAATTTTAACATTAGGCCTATGGCGTTGCAGGGTAAGAATGGAATTATAATCAACTAAATTAGCATTGGGGCCCCTCAATCATTTTCAGAAATTGACACTCCTGGGCAGGGTAAAATAGAACAGGGTGTTGGGATATATATCTATCTCGACATTGTTTTCTACACATGCCTGTTTTGATTTTGTTTTCGGACTTGAATACAGCCAGATGAGATAAAAAACAGCTTCTGTCGAACAGCAAAGCAGACAGAGCAGAAACACGGATAAAGTTAACATGGTATATTAATACGCGTTACAGTTAAACCCGGCATTGACTGGGGTCTGATCTGAACACCATTGACTGAGGGGGGGCGTTAACCCCCTGGCTATCTATCGAAGCAATGATCGCAGCGAGACGCCCAATGCGGAATTCGAAAGCACTTAGTGATACAAATCTTAAGCATGCTCGAAAATTTCAAATTGAGGTCACATGTCAGGTCACGAACAGGTCAAAGATAAAAATCAAGGTAATATAGTTTATGGGCCATACTTTCCATCCAAAACCGTCGATTGCAACCATGATCATCCTAAGTGCTCTTAAACGTATGATACACATCCCACATGATCGAAAGTGATATTTTTGGCATAGATCAAAGGTCAAGGTCAGGTCACAAAAGGTCACTATACACAAAATATCTACGCAAGACACGCAACACATGTTAATGGATCATTTTAATCGCAATGAAAGCGATAGTGGTACTCAATTGACCATCATGATTTCATTTTCATGAAGTAAATTTGTCAAGTCTAAGGTTCAAAATAAGAAAATGTCAAGCTAAGGTCAAGGCAAGCTTTAGTCCGCCCCTGTAGCTCAGGTGGGAGAGCGCTGGCCTTCTCTATCTCAGTAGTGGAGCCTGGTTCGATGTGCTTCGGGCGCTCGCTTATTGCTTCCTGACTTGGGATGGCCTGCGGCCGGTGGCAGCGGTCGCACTCAAGGCGGTGGACGTTAGTGAGCGGGCGGCCGTGTCCGTCAGTATGTCGGGCAGTAAAATTTCGTACTTTCTGCCGGCCAATGATTGCGCTAGCGGTTGGTGAGGTCAGGACAGCGCAAAAGCTCTACTTAGCGCGGGTCCTGACCTCGGAAAGTCATCCATACAAAACATTCGGACCAAATTTATAAAAAAGTAAGGTAAAAAAAAAATGAATTCGATAAATATAAACCCAAAAGATACGTTTCTAGACTAGTTTTGTCTCAGAACTACAGTGCTGACATTTATTTGTCTGTACCTTGTCGATAATAACCCACAAAATGCAATTTCAAAGTATGACGTGAGACGTCATGAGTTTCCAGCACTGTAAATGCAATCACTCAGTCAAAAATGACATCCTTCTTAAATTTAGTATGGTATTTGGTTGCATATAGATCTCTGAGAGATCTCCCATTTTTTTCAATATCTTTGCAAATTTTGACTTTGAAGTCATTTTCCCAAAGCAATACGTTTTTTTATTTTTGGGTTAAAGTCCACATTTCACAAATAAGAGATTGCCATTATGTAGCCCTCAATGTTTTCAATCTTTATCTGTTTTTGGATAACATTTGGATAGCATTTTGCTTAATATATTGCCTTTGTACGGTCTGTTTAAGTTGATCTGATTTATGTGTAAAAAACGTGTGTAGTGACGGCACTAAATTCACTACATCTTAAAAATGTATTGACGAAATTGCTTCTTCTTCTCTCAGAAGACGTGAAATTGATGTTGATTAAGGTATCTGAAGTTTCACGTTGATAGCTGTAACAGTTTTTTTAGTTTTAACGATACAAAAACGGCAAGGGGCGTTAAATGCCCCCAGTCAATGCCGGGTTAAACTTGTTTGACCTCAGTTGACCTTCCGTGACCTCCGAGGGATAGGGATGTGACGTTTCATTTTTTGGGAGAACGTTTTAGGTTAGTTCTGAATGTCAAACGATAAGTGTGAACAGATCACTGATCTGCACTTATCTAACTTATCGCACTGAGCTCGTCACCGTGTGCTCTGACGGTTCCCTCCGGTTCACTGCTTCACCGTGGACTTGTTTTCTCCAGCTGCGGCCTCTGTCTCGGTACCCTGCCACCCCTCCCCGCCAGGGGGGTGGGGTCGCACGTGAATAAGGGGAGGGGGAGCTGCTACTGACCTAGCTGCGTTGTTTATCACGACACATCCCGCACCGCGCGCCAGGCAGCGCGGCGCCCGGCCGTTGCCTTGGAACCGGGCGGCGCCCCGGCCTGCCAGTGCGCCGTGTTATATTTAGTTCAGTGGCCGTGGCCCTGACTAGATTTTCTGCCGTCGATGAATTTGCACACATTCGTACGCTTAGTGGTTTTCGACCCCCGATGTAGAACTGAATGTGTAAGCTCATTAAATACCAAAGATAAACAAGGATAGGTTAAACAGCTAGTTGTTTGCGTATTTAAAATTCAATGCTATTACGATTTGAATTATATTTTATATTTTATATTTGCAATGAATTTGACCTGTTTATACGAAAATATAGAATTTACGAAATGCTTGCATCGAGCTCTACGGGGTTATTTTACCCCATATTTGCCACACAAATCACGACATTGCTATGATTCCCAAAGCTTCAATTCGCAAAGGCAATGTCACATTTGCCTTTGGCGAAGGCAATGTGGTGCACGTTGTCCGTAAAAAGGTACACAATCGTCGATTTTTGATTGCTTTTGAGAGTTTGAACGCTAATGGGTCACCTTGAATGCAAGTTTGGGAGAAATTCCCACTGCATTTTAATGCACTCGTTCGATTGGTTTCCCATTAAAACACGTGAAATGCACGCGCTTGTGCGTAAATAAGGTTATATAAGGGTCGATTTTGGATGGATTTGGGAGTTTGACCTCAATGGGTGACCTTGATTGAAATTTACGCAAAAGTCCCAGCTGCCTTTTGATGCGCTCTTTTGATTGATTGCCTTTGCAAGGCCTTGCAGTGCATTGCTTGTCCGTAAAAGTATCGATAAATATAAGTACATAATATCGATTTTGATCGATTGAGATATTAGCCGTTTCACGATGGGTTAATTTTGCGCGAATGTTTTAAACATTTTAAAAATGTTTTCAAATGTTTTGGTAGTAGCCTTCCCTTTCATCACGATGGACTAATTGGCGAAAAAAATGTTTTAACCCTCCCTAACGGTCCCACTACGGGCGAGGGTTAAAACATTTCTCGAAAATAGGCCCATCGTTGAAGACGGCTCTACTGAAACATTTTAAAACATTTTTAAAATGTTTTTAAACATTTCGCGCAACATAAGCATCGTGAAAACGGCCATTGACCTTGATGGGTGGGACTTTGAGTGGCGTGATATAAATTTCGGCGGAACTCCCATCCGCATGTGATACACTTTTTTCGACTGCCTACCCATTAACAAAATTTAACGTTCTAGTTTGTCCGTAAAAATGTTAGATAAGGGGTCGTTCTTTAAAAGGATTTTTTATAGTTTGACCTTGAGATGCGTTAATCTTGGGTGACTTTCTGAAACTTTTCGTGGACAACCCAACTGCCAGTTGTAAACCTTGTACCTGTTACGTTCCTTCAATTGGTGACCTTTGTGAGGACTTGCGTTGCACCGTTTGTCCGTAAAAGGGTAAATAAGGTCTATTTTGATGGATTTGGATAATTTGACTTTTATCGGTGACCTTGATATAAATTTCGGCGGAACTGACAACTGCATTTTATGCGCTCTTTCGATTGGTGCCATTACAAATTGTGCAATACACCATGTGTCCGTAAAAAGTTGCATGAGGTCGATTTGGATGAATTTTGCTATTTTGACCATGATAGGTGACCTTGGCTGACCTTGATCAAATATTTCAGCAACATTATCACCTGAATTGTATGCGCTCTTTCGATTGGTTGCCGTTTTGCAAGCTTTGGTGGTGCACCGTTTTGTCAGCAGCAGAGCATGGGCGTGGCCAACCAACTGGGGGCACTAGGGACATTGTCCTATAAATATGTAATTTTCAGCCTTCCCTAATATGGTCCCATAGTACACGTGCACCTGGATTTGTCCCTAGTATTTTTCAGATCGTGGCGACCCTCTTGGAACAGAGGAACATAAGGTCGATTTTGATGGACTTCGGTAGTTTGACCTTGATAAGTAACCTTGAACAAAATTTTGGCGAAAGTCACACCTGCATTTTAATGCGATTTCTTTCCAAAATCACATCAAGTTGCCGAAAAGAAGCAGAAACACACAATAAAGGAATACGTTTTATTCATGCCGAGAATGTTGGGATACACAAATAGCGACATTGTTTTCTACATACAGTAGACGCCGCTTATAGCGCCAACGGTTAATACACCCAGCCGCTTATAACGCCCAAGTTGACCCGGTAAGGAATTTCCTGTACAGAAGTATAGGCAGAAACTCCGCTTAAAACGCCCACACTTCGGTTATAGCGGCCAGCTCAGCGCGCGCTAAGCCATCGTGTCGCCCACTCCTGCCGGCTCTACACGGTACAAGCGGCCATGGTGCCGCGGTTTTCGCTATGCGTCATTCCTGAGTCCGGCTGCATCGTGGCGCGCTGGAGTTGACCCGGTACGGAATTTCCGCTGTACAGAAGTATAGGCAAAATATGCATGCGCACATCGGTCCGGAAGTGACTCGGGGGATGTGCCGCCGGCGCCGGACGGGAATTGCCATTTCTTGATTTTTTGTGTGATTTTTTAACTTCTGCATGAAAAAGATGTTGAGGTAGCTAACGATGGATGATTTTGTCCAATAAATACCTCAGGTGATAATCAGACGTCTTTTTAGATTGCTTATGTGGCCATATTAAGAGCTTTGGATATAGCGCCCGTCGGTTATAACGCCAGAAGTGCAGCCGGTCGCAAAGTGGGCGTAATATGCGGCGTCTACTGTATGTCTGACGTTTTTCGGACACGAATACAACCAATGAGATTTACACAAATCAGCTTCTAGCGAACAGCGCAACAGACGCAGCAGAAACACGGATAATTTTAACACGGCAGACCGGCACAACCATACGCGTTACAGTTAACACGGTACAATGATACGCGTTACAGTTAACACGGTATAATGATACGCGTTACAGTTAACACGGTACAATGATACGCGTTACAGTTAACACGGTACAATGATACGCGTTACAGCCGATATTGAGCACAGCCAACTGTAAGCAGGGTATAATAGAACAGGATAATGAGATACACAACTATAGATATTTTCTACATTTTCTACATCGAAGTTTTCTACATATATGTCTGTTTTGATTTTTTCGGACTTGAATACAACCAGATGAGATAAAAACACAGCTTCTGTCGAACAGCAAAGCAGACAGAGCAGAAGCACGGATAAAGTTAACACGGCAGAAAAATACGCATTACAGTTTAACACGGACCATAATCCGCGTTAGAGCAGATATTGAGCACTGCAAATTGTAGGCAGACCATACAAGAACAGTGTGGGAAAGACCAGGAAGGTATTGTTCGGTACGGAGCGGCCCAGGACGAAACAGAGCAGGACCGGCAAAACATGGCGGGCAGGCCAGGACCAGCCTCTTTTTAGACTTTTTAGACCAGACCAGTTCTGTTCAGTTTCT
This sequence comes from Semibalanus balanoides, assembly GCA_014673585.1. NCBI lineage: Eukaryota > Metazoa > Arthropoda > Thecostraca > Balanomorpha > Balanidae > Semibalanus > Semibalanus balanoides. The sequence continues at coordinate 12,843 of VOPJ01007227.1, forward strand.
GGACTTTGGGGTCCATCTTTTGGTATCTGGAAATTTGCTCTTTTCACTAAAACTTACGATATTGCAGTACAAATAAAATTACATTTTCCTCACAAGGATTTGATATAAGTTATAATCAGGGAATTTTGTATCTTTCCAAGTGAAATTATTTCAATTTCTTCCAAAAATGGAAACTGTAATTTTCCTAACAAGATAATTGTACTGTCCACCTATTGATCGTTTTACCATCCGGGACCAGATCATGAAACGAAAAATGCAACACTGGCCAGGACACCAGCCATGACAGGACAGGGCAGGACAGAGCAGGACAGAAGGGACAGGACAAGGCAGGGCAAGGCAGGACAAGAAAGGACAAGTCCGGACCAGCTACGACACAACAGGACATGACGGGGACAGGAAGGAGCAGGGAGGGACGGCGGACAACCCACATCGGGACAGCTGCAGTCCAGCGCAGTCAGTCGGGCAGCAGGAGTCCGAGACGCTCCGTGGGCCAGAGGAGGCAGATGTACGGGAAAACACACGTCCACACTGAGCGACTGTAGCGTACGGTCCGCCCGTGGTTAGTACAGGACCAGCGCCACTACACTGAGCGACTGTAGCGTACGGTCCACCCGTGGTCACTACAGGTCACAGGACCAGCGCCACTACACTGAGAGACTGTAGCGTACGGTCCCGTGGTCACTACAGGCCACAGGACCAGCGCTCCAACTACACTGAGAGCTGTTAGCGTCGGTCCACCCGTGGTCCTACAGGACCAGCGCCACTACAACTGAGAGACTGTAGCGACGTCCACCCGTGGTCACTACAGGTCACAGGACCAGCGCCACTACACTGAGAGACTGTAGCGTACGGTCCGCCCGTGGTCACTACAGGTCACAGGACCAGCGCCACTACACTGAGAGACTGTAGCGTACGGTCCACCCGTGGTCACTACAGGTCACAGGACCAAGCGCCACTACACTGAGAAGACTGTAGGCGTACGGTCCACCCGTGGTCCACTACAGGTCACAGGACCAGCGCCACTACATTCTGAAGACTGTAAGCGTACGGTCCGCCCGTGGTCACTAACAGGTCAGCAGGACCCAGCGCCACTAACGAGCGACTTTAGCGTACGGTCCACCCGTGGTCCACTACACGGACCAGCGTCACCACACTGAGCCGCCTAACCATTAGACCCAGCGCCACTGCAGCAGCACAAGCGGCGCCGGTGTGGGCACACGACCCAGCGAGAGTACGATATGGTACGCAGTGTACAATTACACGGTACCGAAACTACATCCAACACCGATGTTACATGCTGCGGGAACACATATTATAAGACTGAACATGCAGGGGCACACTACACTGATTAAACGCAAAGTTATCGACCGCGTACATACATTAGCGAAGCCTCTAAACACAGGCAACATAGGTATGTTTACGGATTGCAAAATACATGATCCGTCACAAAATAAAACCTATCAGAGAAACATAATATTGCACAGGTACTAAGCTCAACACGCTACGAACACAACAAAATACGAAAATAAAGCAGCCTCACTTCGGCTGTAAACTTCTACAAACACAGATCAAATGCAAGTCATACAATGTTGGGCGAGAGCGGTAAAGCGGCTACGGTCGACTATGGCTCTAATCCGAGATGTTTCTTCGTCCGACCATAAATTGTTTCTCACTATCGAAAATATGCCATCTCAAAACTAACTTTGTCACCACGACTATCAAGAAATCGCCGCTGGGCCATTTCAACGCCTGTATTTTTAAACTATCCAGAACTGGCCGAACATCAACAGAAGGTTCCTTTTTTGCTCGGACCTATCGCATAACTGTCTGACCGTCCGACCCGTCTGGTCGCGTCCCTGGTCCGTCTGGTCCGTCTGGGTCCCGTCGGGGTCCGTCGGGTGTCCGGGTCGTCCGGGTCGTTCGGGTCGTCGGGTCCGTCGGGTCCGTCTTGGTCCGTCCTGGTCGCGTCTGGTCCGTCTGGTCCGTCTGGTCCTTCTGGGTCCGTTGGTCCGTCTGACCCGTCTGACCCGTTGACCCGTCTGACCCGTCCTGAGCCGTCTGATTCTACCGTCTGACCCCGTCCCTGAGCCGTCTGACCCGTCCTGACCCGTCTGACCCGTCTGACCCGTCTGACCCGTTGATCCCGTCCTGACCGCGTCTGACCGTCTGACCCGTCTGACCCGTCCTGACCCGTCTTGACCCGTCTGACCCGTCTGACCCGTCTGATACCGTCTGACGTCTGACCCGTCTGACCCGTCTGACCGTCTGCCGTTCTGAAACCACGTCTGACCCGTCTGAACCCGGTCCTGCCCGTCTGAACTACCGCTCTGACCCGTCTGACCCGTCTGACCCGTCTGACCCGTCTGACCCGTCTGACCCGTCTGACCCGTCTGACCTGTACCCCTACAGAAGGGTCCTTTTCCTACCTCGGCCCTACCACAGAACTGGCGCATCTCACATCACAGCTAGCCAGGTAACTTCAAGCGGACGCAAATGTGGGACCACCCATTCAAAACTTGAAGTATCGATACCGAAAGAGACAGAGTCGGATACATATATCGGTGGCCTTTTCTTCACAAGACGAGGCGAATGCCCTAGCCTAGTGTCCAATCTAGTGTTCAGCCAAGTGTCTGGTCTAAGGGTCCTCGGTCTGTGTCTGGTCTAGTGTCTGGTCTTAGGTGTCTGGCCTAGTGTCTGGTCTAGTGTCCTGGTCTAGTGTCTGTCTAGTGTCTGGTCTAGTGTCTGGTCTCAGTATCTGGTTCCTAGTGTTGGTCTAAGGTCTGGTCTAGTGCCTGGTCTAGGTGGTCTGGTCCTAGTGCCTGATCTAGTGTTTGGTCTAATCTCTGGTCTAATTTTGGTCTTCTATCTGGTCTGGTGTCTGGTCTAGTGTCTGGTCTATGCCCGGGGTCTGGTCTAGCGTCATGGTCTAGCGTCTGGTCTAGTGTCTGGTCTAGTGTCTGGTCTAGTTTCTGTGTCCTAGTGTCTGGTCTAGTGTCTGGTCTAGTGCCTGATCTAGTGTCTGGTCTTATGGCTGGTCTAGTTTCTGGTCTAGTGTCTGGTCTAGTGCCTGATCTAGTGTCTGGTATAATGGCTGGTCTAGTGTCTGGTCTAGTGTCTGATCTAGCGTCTATACTAGTGTCAAGTCTAGTATTCAATCTAGTTTCCAGGTGTCTGGCCTAGTGTCTCTCCTACCGTCCGGTGTGATGCTCAGCCCAGTATCCAGTCTAGTTTCCAGTCTAGTTCCCAGTCTAGTTCCCGGTCTAGCTCCCGGTCTAGTTTCCGGTCCAGTATCCGGTCTAGTTTCCGGTCAGCATATCTTCAAGGTTGGCGCCGGGCAGGCCGAAGAAGTGCCTGACCTCGGCATCTCCAGCTGGCATACAGTGCGGCGGACAGGCGCCCAGCTGCTCTGCTATCTTCTCCATCAGCTGCGGACAGACGGAGACAGGTTAGGTCAGTTTAAACAAGGCGCCCAGCTGCTCTGCTATCTTCTCCAATCAGCTCGGACAGACGGAGACAGTTAGGTCAGTTAGGACAGGGCGCACCAGCTGCCCTATCCTATCTTCATCCATTCAGCTGCGGACAGACGGAGTACAGCCGTTAGGTCCAGTTAGGCAGGAGCGCCCAGCTGCTCTGACTTATCTTCTCATCAGCTGCGGACAGACGGAGACAGGTTAGGTCCGTTAGGAGCAGGCACCAAGCTGCCTCTGCTATCTTCTCCATACAGTTGCGGACAGACGGAGACGGTTAGGTCAGTGTTAGGACAGACCGCCCAGCTGCTCTGCTATCTTCTCCATCAGCTGCGGACAGACGGAGACAGGTTAGGTCAGGTAGGACAGGCGCCCAGCTGCTCTGCTATCTTCTCCATCAGCTGCGGACAGACGGAGACAGGTTAGGTCAGTGAGGACAGGCGCCAGACTGCTCTGCTATCTTCTCCATCAAGTCTGCGGACAGAACGGAAGATAGGTTATGGTCAGTTAGGACAGGCGCCCAGTCTGCTTCTGCTATGGCTTTTCCATCAAAGCTGGGAGCAGACGGAGGATGTTAGGTCAGTTAGGAACAGTGCCCAGCTGCTCTGCTATCTTTCTCCATCAGCTGCGGACAGACGGAGACAGGTTAGGTCAGGTAGGACAGGCGCCCCAGCTGTCTCTGCTATCTTCTCCATCAGCTTGCGGACAGACGGAGGTGCATGTTAGGTTCAAGTTAGGACAGGCGCCCAGCTGCTCTGGCTATCTTCTCGCATCAGCTGCGGACAAGAACGGAGACGGTTAGGTCAGTTAGGACAGTGCGCCAGCTGCTCTGCTATCTTCTCCATCAGCTGCGGACAGACGGAGACAGGTAAGGTCAGTTAGGTTAGAGGTTAGGTGAGAGGTCATCTGGGTCAGGTCAGGGGTCCCGGATCAGGTCAGTATTCAGATCAGACGTCAGGACAGTAGCAGTGTTCTAGCCATGGGAAATTTTGGTGGAAAACTACACCCCATGAATATGAATGTATTTCCTATTTAACGACCGTGCGGGGCGGGAGAGCCCCTGGCAACAACACGTTGCGTCGCTTCGCGAGCATCGTTTGTGTATGTATTGAGTCGCAGGCTGCAGTTCGTTTCGAGTGTGTTGATGCAGCGGTAAGAGTGGCTAATTAGGAACTTTTGAAGGTTTTTCTTGTCCGAGAGAATGTTGAGAATTGAGAAACGTAAAACAGTGTTAGTGTTTTACTTTGACGGAAGGATTTTGACGAGAGGTTAGAATGGAAAGAGTTTTTTCGGACTTTCATCCTCGTCAGTTGTGTAAGACTGTACACGACGTTTCGGCCAGTCGCTTCTCCGGCCGTCATCAGGTGTCCCTGTATGTTTCAGGTACCTAATCTGAGGCTAGAGACAAGGGAGGCAACAATCTAGACCAGAAAGGCAACAAAGTTGGTTTTGGGAGCAAACCCCACAAGGTTCACTGTATGCATCAAATTCGCTGGATTTACATAGTCTCTTTAAACATGAAGTTTTTTTAAAGCTGCCTAGAATTTGTTTTGGAATAGGAAACATGTCAATTGATCTGCCGATTTCAGGCGGTGACCGGAGGCTAGGCCACTTTGCCCCTATTGGATTCGCCAGCGACCAAAAACATTGAAAGGGTCGAAGGTACCATAGGAGAGGGGGCGAGCTTAACATGGGAGGAGGGCCACCCCAAAAGTATTCAAATCGACACCTTTGCATTGCGCATAGGTGTCGCGCCAGCGGCACCTGGCCTTTATCGCCTTCAAGCAATGCGGTACAGCATAACTGCAGGTATTTACTACTGCTGCCATCTAGGGGCAAGATTATAACACGTGTGCGGTGGTCGCAGTCTATCTTATCTATGGTGTGTTCTGACCCGTCAATTCCCACGGGGATCCGGGGAATCGGTAGAATAAAGAGGAGTTTTCTTCCGATTCCGGTAGCAAGTAGTTAACAGGAATACCAGTGTGCGAGTACACAGCCGACCTGCAGAAGAGTAAAATTCCCGCCGGAGAGTCCAGGGATTTCCGCCAAGAATGTGACGGTCAGAACTAGTGGTGCCAATCGGTGCGAACATTTTTGGAAATTCGAATTTGTCCGAACACCGATCGGTGTTCGGTCGGACATAAGCATATTTCTTTGGACATTTCCGGACATCCAATGCCCAACGATGGCTTGTCGTGCATTTAAATGGATATCAAATGATTTTGGCTTTCTGATATCCTATTCCTAACTGTAGTGTTATTTGACACAAATGCCTATATTTATGTATACATTGTGAATGATACACTGGACGTTTTACATATCATACATTTTGTTTCTGCTTTCGGACAAATTTCGGACAAACAATGATCTCCGGACAGTTTCGGATGGACAGCTGACCATGGTCTTGGACATCGGTTGGACATTGGACAAATATTTTTCTGAAACTGGCACCACTAGTCAGAACAGGCCTTAAGCGGCGGTTTCCCGACGGTTACAATCGTATCGCAACAAAAGCCGACAACGATTTGTAAATTAATTCATCTTAAGGGGATTAATACAGGTTTGCCGTCCTGAAAGGAAATGCATCTCTTTTGCAGTTGTAATGTGCTTAAACACGTTTAACAGACATATGAGGGACCTCGTGCTCATTTAATCATTATTTCAGCATTATTCAGGTTTAAACTTTTGACGTTTTCAAAGACTGTAATTGATAAGAGTACTTTGGATCGGATTACTGTCCACACTTTTTTAATATCTCTACTCCTTGGTTCCGGGGTTGATTCCGGGCGTAGGCAGAGACTGGCTTCTACTACCTCGCAAGTACTGCAAAAATTACGCGGTGGCATACGAGACACTTTGAAACCTCCTTACGTAAAGAAGGATGCATTTTCAGAAAAATGTGGTAACCGTGGGCCTTCTCACCTTTTGATGAAGTACGTTTTTACTATGTAACTCAATTTATTCTGAGGACAAAACCGTATATCCCTTTTAATGCACTTTGTGGTAAATGTGGCTGGTGACAGTTGAACCAGTGTTAAAAAACTAAGGGCGATGCCAAAAGAGGGAACGGGGGGACGCGTCCCCCAACATTTTCTGATTTAAACATTAAGCCTATGGACGTTGCATATAAAGAATCGTCTTCAAAATGCCTCTGTTCCCCTACTTTCCGAAGACCCGGCGCCACTCTTGTGAAAACCCCGGGAAATTTGAGTGGAAAACGACATCCTATGGATACTATTTTTCCACTTCTTCCCGAATTTTACTGTGGATTTTGCAATCCCTATAAGGCCGACTGGCGAGTACATGTGTTTAAGTTGAATTTTCCACTCTTCATGCTTATTTAGCGGCAATTGTCCACTCCGCACCCCAGCTCCAAAGCAATCCTTGGACGCTGTATACAAGTCCGTCTAAGTACATACATATGTGTGTTTTCGGCCGCGGCTGTGAAGCACATATGGCTCTGTCTCTTGGTTCCAGCACTTGATGACAGGCTCGTCGCTGGTGCCATGCCTGGGAGCAAAAACGGGCCGGCAACAGCGGGACAGGCAGGCAGCTCGGCTTGTTGTCGGGCCCTGCCACCAGCGGGCCGGCCACACGGTGGCGCCATGTTTTTGCACCCCCGGGCCAGCGCGCGGCGCCTATATAAGCTGGCGGCGAGGTCCTGCCAGTATGACACCGGGGCACAACAGCTCCAGTCATGAAGACCATCGCTACTCTCCTGCTGCTCTGCGGTAAGTCCAGCGCTACTCATCAGCCGTCTTCAACTCTTCAGTCCGTAGGCAGACAGACTATTCAGCGTTTCCTTCAGATTTTAAACCCTTGTAATATCTTCAATATCCTAAGTTATACGGTTTGTTAAAGCTACTAAACTAAGGTTGTCTCGCTGAGAGTGATACCAAAACATAGCCTCGCAAAGGCAAATACCCAGGCGCGGATCCAGGGGGGGCGCTTGGGCGCCGCGCCCCTGAACCGGGTCTTTTTCTCTGGCGCGCCCGTAGGGTGCGCCCGGCGGGCGCAACTTTTTTGTATTGGGCGCCCCCCCTGACCGAAATCCGGTGGATCCGGCTGAAATACTGGCCATTAATTGGCAAAGGTCCGGCGTAAATGTAACATTTTACTTCCATATAAGTGCATTAGTAAAATTAAAGCGTTTAGGTAATATTTTATTCGTGTCCATAATTCCTTCATTTAATGCATGCATTGCATTTAATAAACGTTTGACCAAATTGTAAAGCCTCACAATTTTATTATATCCCTCGGGGGTTTATGTGATGCTTTTATCATAATTTCATTGCCATTGCTTACATAATGCATTGTGGAAGCGACTTCATGCCACGTCGCATTCACATTTTAATATTGTGTCAAGCTCACTCACTTTTAATGCAAATCTGCTGTACAGCGAAAGAGATGTGCATATTTGCATAACCTCCTATAGATCAGCAGACTGATTTTTGATTTTTGTACACTCTCCCTTAACTTCAGCGTCAGGATGCAATAAAACCCGTTGATTGGCTCTTAGATCACCTTTGACTGAGATATCCATAGCTTAACTCGTCCAATGTGCAAAATAGCACGATACTAAAATGCTTCTCATATATATATGCTCGCATAATGTTTTTGTTTTCTCTCTCAAAATGTTGTTGTTTTCATTCACCATTTGCTGTAGCGGAAAACATTATAAGTCGAGTACAGATCAAAATGATGCTAAGCTGCCTAGAAAAGTTTTGTATTACTATGTATACATTGTATTTATGGAACTTATTTCTTTAAATATAAGTGTTAACAGCTCATTACTAATGATGATGATTGTGGCTTTAGGGCGCCGCAACAAAGTAGTTATATGGCGCCCAAACGCTCAAACTAAGTGACAGGTATAACGACTGTCGTTATTAGGACAGGACGACAAACGTATTACGACTAAGCATGCAACTACATCCATAAATTGGTTTCCTAACTGTTCTTGAACATGGGAGGATAAACTTGCAGTCACAATAGAAAATGGAATTGATTAAAAATGCCTTGTGTATCGATAAAAAAACTAAATGTTACCAAATAATTTGAAAACAATAACACAATTACCCGTTTTCGTTAAGATGCAAACAAATTTGTGTCACTATTTCTCGGAAAATTCGGTGGCTTATTTCGCACATCGCAAAAGCTTAATCTCTAAAAGAACATTTTTATGGTTTCAATTTTTCCTAAAATGATTATGCATTGACACAAGACAGCAGTTAAAGGTTAAATATGCATTGGTTGATTAATTTTGCACTTGTTAGAAGTCAATGAACACTCCAGCTTTCCTGGTTCTGTTGTTCATGCTGATTCTGAAAATCAAGTCTGTTTTGGCCGCAAATGAGTGCTAAGAGTGACTCATATGCCTTTAGTGTTATCCTTCTCGCCCTTGCAGCCATCCTAAGCGGTTTCTGGATATAAGTCCAGGAAATGCGGTCACATTCTAGCCTAAGTGTTAACGTCATCAACATGTTTAATAACATATTGTGCTCGTAAATTATACCCAGGTCATGTCAGGTCACTGACCTGTGACGGCATTTCAAGTCATGATGCTAATTTTGTCAAATTTTCGCATTCAGGAAGGCAATAATTTTACTAATTATGCGTAGTAAAGGGAATGAACATGTCAACAATCGTTCGAATTCTAGAACAAATGTTCAGGAACAAAAGGCGTAGCCGACTGCCACCTTTGACACTAGGATGTTTTAAAATGTAACAATTATTTTGTTAATTGAATTACAATATATATGCTAACTTTTGTTCTTCTTCGTTTTCTCAACGATAGATCTACACATATTTTGCCATTTTCGAATTAGGAGCGACATTGATCGTACTTTATGTTTATATTCTCTCAAATCAATCTAGGGAAACGGAAATGAAGGAGAAGTCACGATATCTTGAAGTTCAACTGAATCCGAGCTATTTGGCGGGCCCGAGGTGCGACGTTCGTCTGTCGATGTTGAATAAGCCGAATACAGTATAGTTTGCTTTAATTTGTTTGACGAGCTACATTTTGTTTTGTAAACACGTAAATGTTATAAGTTTGTTTTAAAATTGCTTCGCTTAGAGCCATGTTCACAACGAATCTGTTGAGCACCAATATTTCGACCACGACTGCTCTTTGTTTATTGAACAATTGATTAACATGCTGCGACGAACGTATTAATATTGCCCTGATAAATAATTATTGAAGAATAAAATGACATTTTGTATAGTAACCTGGCTATGGATCTAACAGAGAGAAGACAAAATGTCTTTGAAAACCATCCGTCGACGGACCGATGGCCGTCAGCAGATCAAAATTGATCCGTTGTGAATGGGACTGTATCAATTGATACAGTCTGCTTGGACTGTATCAATGCTGCAGTTCGATTGCACTGTATCAATGCTAATACTACAGTCCGATTTAACTTTATCAATGATACAGTCCGATTCACACCGGATTCATTTTGATCTACTGACGGCCATCGGTCCGTCGACGGATATTTTTTAAAGACATTCTATCGTATCTCTGTTAGATATACATACAGTCCGATTGTACTGCATCAATGATAGTCTGATTCACACCGGATCCATTTTGATCTGCTGGCGGCCATTAGTCCGTCGACGGATGTCTTTTTCTAACACATTTTGTCTTCTCTCTGTTAGGTTACTCTCCATAGCTCTCCATAGCTCTCCATAGCTCTCCATAGCTCTCCGTCTCCATAGCTCTCCATAGCTAAATCTAAAAACAAATGTCTATTTTATTATTCAACAAATATGTTATCAGGGCAATATATTAAATACGTTTAGTGGCAGCATTGTAATCAATTGTTCAACGAACACAAAATAAATCGTGAACAGAATAACGGTGGTCAACGTATAAGTTGTGAACATGGCTTCAGTCAACACTGAACGTTTTATATAATTAAAGATATAGTCTTTTTTCAGTTCGCATAGTATCCGCACACCACACAAATCGTGCACATTTAGTACCAGCTGCTAACTGGCCCGCACTTATCCAAAATGAATCGTTTTCCCTGACCAATTTTGAGATATTTGAGTGTGTTAGTTCTCCATAATGCAGATGTGACTCCCCAGTCTGTTTGAAGATAGGACGTCTAAAGTATGTATCGTTCAACGCTGACAGCATGGCCTGGCTCTCCCGTAGCGGCCGACCACCGCCGGAGAACTAGGCTTCAAGGCGAACAACCAGTACGATTACCGGTTCGTGGCCAAGGTGATGACGGCATTCCGGAGATCGCCTCGCAGTACTCCGGCATGGGCTGCCGCCACGCTCCTGTGCATGGCTCCCACCCGAATACGATGAATCGCGTTCCAAACTGCGCGACACTTGAGATGCCGAGCTGCGCAAACAGCAGTCAACCCTGCCCTGGCACCAGAGCTTCCCGCTCAACTGGCAACCGCGTCACGAGGTCAAAACAGCGGCTGGAGGCAGCCTTTCCAAGTCAAGCGCAGAAGGGCAGATCACACCGGATCGTGGGTGGCGCAACGAGCCGGAGAACATTCAAACATCAAGAAGGCGATCGTGCAGCGCTGGCAGATCAACATGGACAAAGAGATCATCTCCGAATTCCCCACCGGCAAGTTCTTGGAGAACCTCAACCAGCCGCTGTACTTCGAGGCCGAGGAGCAGTCGATCGGCGGCCTCTGCCTCACCGGCTACACGGTGACGCCCATCCTGGAGCCGCAGACCCAGCTGGAGATCATCAAGACGTTCGGCGTCAGCGTCGATAACGACTGGAACTGGACCGAGCAGAGCACCCCCAAGGAGGTGAAGAAGCCGCGATTCCTCATCACCAAGAACATCTTCCACAACAAGTGCACGCGGCGGCCCATCTTCCAGCACATGAGCCCGGCGCCGGTCTCCTGCCGCGAGGACGTCACCGACTGCTTCAACACGCAGGCCAACAGCACCACGGTGGTCCGCTACCTGCTGCGCGGAGATCGCAAGCAGTTCGAGATCGAGGCGGTGAGCGCAGAGGGCTTCCACAGCATCTACCCGTTCCAGGCGGTGTCTGAGCAGCTGATGACCGGTACCAACCAGACGCTGATACTGCTGACCACCAGGCCGCTGACCTCACCGTTCCCGGAGCCGCCTCAGCCGCGCACTCTGAAGCTCATCAGCTGGAGCATGTCGACCCGCGACAACATCACGCCGGAGAAGGAGTTCCTGGCCAAGCCGACGCTGACCGACGCCCCGATCTTCAACATGGCGCGGCCCATCGTACCGCTGCACCGGCTTCTGGAGAAGGTCCCCGTGGAAGAGCAAAAGCAGAAGGTTCTGGAGTTGGTGTCCAGTCTGGACTCAAGCTTCGATCAGGTACCCGACCCGACGACTCGTGACACGCCCGGTATGGTCAGCATCCTCACCTCCCTGCTGAACATGATGTCGCTGGCCGACCTGGAGGACGTCTACAGCAAGATCCCAACCATGCCGGACCGCAACATTGACGTCATGAAGAAGCTGTTCCGTGAGGCGGTGGCCATGGGCGGCACCAACCCTTGCATCATGATGGTGAAGAAGTGGGTCGAGACCAAGGAAGTGGTCGGAGCCGAGGCTGCAACGCTTGTTATGTTCATCCCAATGCACATCAAGACCCCAACTTATCGAGATCCTTCAGGAGGTGTTTAAGACACTTGCCAGACGGCATTTGCGCAGAACGACGAGCACCTCCGTCAGAACACCATGCTGGGCTTCTCACCAAAGACGGCAACATTGCCTGCATTCGCAAGGCCACCAACAAGAACGCCTTCCCTGTCACCCTGTTCCAGACGTTCTGCAATGCCGAGACTCCGCAGATCGAGCAGCAGTGGATTCCGTTCTTCACGAAACGCCTGACTGGGAATGTATCGATCCGTGAGAAGATTGGTGGTCCTGAAGGCCCTGGCGGAACTGCAAACCATTCCGGCTGTGCTGCCCACCCTAATGGGACGTTCCAACCATGAAAAGAGAACGTCGTGCATGTCCGCCAAACTTGCCATCATACGCCATGATGAAGTTCCGTGCCGAGATGCAACCCCTCATGGTGGAGGAAACTCGTCAAGCCTATGCCGTTGTGACCTCAAGAGTATCACGAGGTCGATGGCGGCGACCAACCGTGGCTGATGACGCCTGAACTCGCGCCGCTGGCTTACCCTACCAGACCCCTTGCTCTGCAGCACCTGACGGTCCGAGACGCGCACCAGCAGATCACATACCTACATCTCCAGCTTCCTGGAGCAGGCTGCCAACCTGACTGACATCAACGTTCCATGGCTGTGGGAGATCCGCGAGAAGTCACGGGCTGTATTCAGGCTGACCCGTCCGGTGCTTTACGCCGATCTGTACACCCAGAACATCCTCGTCAGGAGCCAGATCGATCTGCTGATGACCACTGCCGAGATGGACACCGTCATCAACAAGTCGCCCTTCGACATCTCCTCGTTCACCTACCGCAGCCACATGCGCAGCTACAACAGCATGACCTTCCTCCCGATACAGATGCACAGCAAGTTCATTGGCCTCCAGAATGTGATCGACTTCCTGATGGCGCCCGACAGCACGACGCGCATCAATCGCTTCAACCGTGGATCCGAGCCCCTTCAGACAGCCATCAGCGAGCTGGCCGAGATCAAGAACATCCTGAAGCTGGTCAAGCGCGAGAATGAACCGCTTATGGTCTGGCTGCAGGCGAACATCATGGGCTCTATGGAGCGACTGTTCGCCTTCGACCAGCAGGCCATCCAGAACACTTTGAATGGGATGCGCGACGCCGATACGATGACGTACGAGCTGAAGAACTTCCAGAAGATTATGAATCTGGTGGATCACGTCGTTGGACTGCCAACTGACGTTGGTGTGCCGATGATGATTCTGAGGAATGCGCCCGCTGTCCTCTCCATCCGTGGAGATATCGTCTTCGAAACCAAGAAGTCCGCTGACGGTGGCGCGCCTTGATTAAGTGACAACGGAAAACCTGCAGCCATTCATCAACGTCAAGATGATGTCTCTCGTTGGCGCAGTAAACCCACTCACCATGCGGTTCCTCTCGGCAGGAGTCAATCACAACATCATGATGAGCCTTCCGATCACCACCAGCACTGAGTGGGACACCAAGAGCCAACGCATCGAGATGTTTGCCAAGTTTATCAACACACCCAGCCAGGTCAACCTCCTTCGCATGGAGACCTGGCCTTTCACATCCGCCAGGGACCTGACAAAGATGACGACCACCATGCGCCAGAGTTCTGACACTAAGCCCATGCACATCAAGGTCCCCACCAACACCGAGATGCGCCTCGGCAAAGACACGTTCGGTATCGACATGACCGTGTCGTACAAGAGTGAAGATGACTTCAGCGACATTTGGAGCCTCTTCCGCAAGATCAGTGCTACCAACAAACTTGGTAACATGTTCACTGTGCTCCCAACCATCCGTCCGAACATGATGAAGCTGTCACTTGACACTGCCACCGCCACCACACAGAAGATGATCATCTCAGTGGCCAAGGACTACTTCAGCCGCCACCACACCCTGACCACTGTCAACAACCGGAGGCCGAGGCCAGCTGGAGCGCATGGAATGGCTGGGCGACAAGGCGCCTTGTACCACGACGAGAAGCACGCCGCTGTTCGAGAAGGACGCCCGCCGCGAGGGTGATGGAAACGTTTCTCGCCGCGTGTGCGCAGAACATTCACCACCGGTGAAGCCGTGGGGGCTACACCTGGCGTTCTTCAGCCGTATGGGTATGAAGGTAGAAGCGCATGGCACTCAAGGTGGTGTCCGTGATAGGACGCAAACCCGTCTCAACACAAAGTTTGACGCACGCCTGCTGATGGCCGCCACCGACGATGTACCCGTCAAGCGTGAGCTGGTCGTCAACGGACACATCACTTGGCCGCGAGTAGGACGCACCCTGAACGAGCTGCTCACTTCCACCATGTTCGCACCCCTTGACGTGACTGTCAACGTGGGCATCAACGACACGATGACCAGGGTGGCTACCGTGAAGGGATACATGCGCCAGACTGAGCTTTACAAGATGTGGGCCACCAGAACCGTGTCATTTCAGAAATGCCACGAAATGAGGAACAGCGGCTTGAGCACGCACCTGTCGCGAGCATTAGCAAAGATTAGGGCGGTCGCGTCTGAACCCGCGTCAAGATGACCGGAACATGAACACGAACCTAAAGAACGATGCTGACATCAGTCGAGGTAGTGCTTGGCAAGGACAGCCTCAACAAAAAGACGGTTTACGGTGCTCCTTCTTGGATGGACATCGTCACGAACTATTTCATCACCCGCCTGACGAACTTCCCAAGAACCATGACGCCTTCTAAGCTGAACAACGTTCACCAGCGAAGCGTTGAGCTCGAATTCAATCCGGACAGAAAGACCTGGAAGCTCGTTGTTTGACAACTCCGAACCACGGAGATTAAAAATCAAGAACATTCCATCCTCTTCTAAGAATTCCCATGGAAAGACAAACGGCTGTTACAATAGCCACAAAACTCGGCCTTTCCATTCCGTTCCTGCCATTCCTGAACATCCACAGAGGGCATTCAACGCCTATGAAGATAAGCTGGGAAACGCGCAACCGCAAGATGATGGCATCAACATGCACAAGCTGTTGTCATCGAACGAACACTTCACTCAAGACCTTCGGACAACGTAACACTACCGGAGAAGATGGCCAAGTTCGTGCTGGCACCTGATTGCCAAGGACTGCTCCGAGGTCACCAAGCTGGCTGTGCTCGTCAAACCAGTGGGCACGCGTCGCGCCGTCCGCATCATCACCAACACCCGCATCATCGAGCTCATCCCCACTGGCCTCGACTACTACCTGCGCGTGGACAAGAAGGACTCGCGTCGCCTGCCTGTCGGTGGGCTGGTTGTCATCGAGAGCACCACCAAGGAACCGGAGGCACGCATCCTCAAGTGGTCTACTGATCTGCTGGAGCTGGAGCTGCCTCAGTACCAAGCGCGTGTCCGCATCGTTGGCGCTGCCGTCAAGCTGATGCTGGAGCCGATGTTCCTCCGCAACCGCGTATGCGGCATCTGTGGAGACATGAACGGCGAGAAGTCGCAGGACCTGTGTCGCCCCAAGCGCTGCCTGTTCTTCGGATGGCGCTCGCGAGTTCCAGGCTGCCTACATGCAGACGGACAAGACCTGCCAGAAGGACCCGCTGCCAAACTACGGCGACGACTGCATCAAGGTCAAGCGCGAGTCCTGGCTGCCACTAGGGGGTTGATGTGCACGCCCGGTATTCTGCCACACCACAGGCGGGGTTTCAGGCTAAACTGAGCTGTGTTAATGAGTAAATGCGGTTGTTGAGTAGTCTGTACTGTATGTGGCGCAAGTGGTGCGATTAATAAACAATTGATCGTGCTGAATTTACGACTTTTGTGACGATGATGGTGATGAGATGCGATGATAATACAACACATTAAGGAAAAAGACACTCAACACTAAAAGCCGGGGTATATTATGCAAGCAGCATTGACGAAACACATACCCACACAGATAGTGATAGAAAACTGGTCAACTAAAATACCAATATCCAGCATTATATAGTGTTCTACAGTACTCTAGAAACAGTCGACTTGTTGTAGTCTTATAAAATTTGGGTGGAAAACGACATCCTATGGATGGCTATCATTTTTCCACTTCTTGGAGTATTACTGTGAGTTTCTTACTTCTTATAAAACCGAGTGGATTTGCTTTGGTTTAATTTCCACTCTTAATGTTTATTTTTAGCGCTAATTGTTCACTCCGCACCACACCACCAAATAAATTATACGACCCTAAGTTGAACAGAACCTGAGATAGATGCAATTGTGTTCTGTTGTGCGAGCTATCACCAACCAAATCAGCTTTAGTTTTTCACTCAACTTTCCATCTGTAGGCATTGTGTATTATAAACAGCACAATCACAGGCCTAGGGTCCAATTATGGTTGAAGTCACACTATTATATCTCATCACATTGCACAGGCAGACAAGAATCAGAATCACGTCGCACAGTAAACAATATATATGTTACAGTGCGTTCGCGAAATTCGTGAATCCGCGGAATCCCTAGGCAGTCCGCGGGGGGTCACAACAACTCTTGTGAATCCGCGGATTCACGGCCTTGATTCCACGGATTCACAAGAGTCTTCAGTCAGTCCGCGGATTGCCTGAAGAGTGGCTGGAGATCCGCGAATTGCCTAGTGAATCGCGGACTATCGATTCATTTCCAGTATTCGCGAGTATCCTAGTTATTTCGCCCCAGGAACTACTGGAGTATTGGAGTAAGGCTCATGCCTCAAACGCAATATGTGCTTGTTTATAATATTATGATTGGGAAAATGATATTAACNCATCTGTGGAGACATGAACGGCGAGAAGTCGCAGGACCTGGTCGGCCCCAAGCGCTGCCTGTTCTTTGGAGCGCGCGAGTTCCAGGCTGCCTACATGACGGACAAGACCTGTCAGAAGGACCCGCTGCCAAACTACGGCGACGACTGCATCAAGGTCAAGCGCGAGTCCTGGCTGCACTAGGGGGCTGATGTGCACGCCCGGTATTCTGCCACAGCACAGGCGGGGTTTCAGGCTAAACTGAGCTGTGTTAATGAGTAAATGCGATTGTTGAATAGTCTGTATGGTATCTGGCACAAGTGGTGCGATTAATAAACAATTGATCGTGCTGAATCTACGACTTTTGTGACGATGAGATGAGATGAGATGAAATGCGATGAGATGCGATGATGATCTGACACATTGAGGAAAAAGGCGCTCAACACTGAATACGGGGTACATTATGCAGGCAGCATTGACGGCACACATACATAGCTAGTGGTCTGGTCGACTCAATAATAACTACTACTGGTCGACTTAAAGTATCGATATTCAGCATTTTATGCTCAGCAGTGTTCTACACTCAACAGTGTTGTAGTCTTGTGAAATTTGGGTGAAAAACGAAACCATATGGTTACCATTTGTCCACTCTTTTCCCCCGAGTTTTACTGTGAATTTTCCAAATCCTTATAAAGCTAAGTACATTTTGTGTTTTGGTTGAATTTTCCACTCTTTATGCTTATTTTCCAGCGGGAATTTTTCACTTCGCACCCCAGATCCAAAGCAATCATAGGACCCTGGTGAGTAGTCATGTCAGATGTCAAGTCAAGAGGTCTGTTCAGAGGTCAAGTAAGAGGTCATGTAAGGCAAGGACAAAATCACATATTACAATGTGAATGTTTCGAGAACTTTTTGCAAACTGCTGAGCACATTATACACCACCTCCTCGAATTAATATATTGACCATGCTGCAGGGGTAGTTGACCTGCCTGCTGGTGCGTACCTTACGGTTGTGTGAGATAACGTGGAGAGCTATACGTAACAGAATGGTATTGAGACTCTGGAGTAGACGTGGGGCAGGTAGGGGTAGTGTGACCTGCCTGCTGGTGCGTACCTCTGGTTGTGTCTGGGAGGCACCTCAGGATCGGGTTTGACCATGGCGGGCGGGCCGGAGTTGACACTGCCTGCTGGTGCGTACTTACGGTTGTGTCGGAGGCCACTCGTGGTTGACCATGGCGGCAGGTAGTCCCTGCTCAACAATCACCGCCAGCTCCTGCTGGCACAGACAGTGGGCTCCCACGGCGAGAAGATGAACTCGGTCGGCATGCGGCGCAGCTCCGGCACGTACCGCCTGACGTCACACGATATATGACGTCATCCAGGCCGTCATACAAGGGAGTCATCAAACAGGGAGGTCATTAAGTCATAAGACAGCACCAGGTACGTACCATCTGACGTCAGTAGAGACATGACGTCATCGGGTCATCAGACAGGATGCGGTAGGTTCAAAACACAAGCACCGAAATCAAGACAACAGCATCCGAAACTGGATTTCATCTGAATACAATGACATTCTGTAATTACTGAGAGT